>JADHZB010001538.1:0-33540 GCA_015657535.1 Nephromyces sp. MM_2019 | reverse complement strand
GTTTCATTATAGAGAAGGTATTCTCCGCTGGAAATAGGAGCTCTTCCACCCGAAAGGTCTCTTCCATGCGGTAAAAGAGGTGCTAACGCTGCTGCCAAAGGGGTGGTAGCTATAAAGGAGGGGGTGGTAGCCGTATAGAAGGGATTTGCTCTAAAGAAGGGAGTAGCTACAGAGGAGAGGGTAACTCTAGAGAAGGGGGTAGCTCTAAACGATGAGGTAGCCCTAGAGAGTACAGGAGATTTGAGAGGGAGGTGCAGCTTCATAAAAGCAGCCAGTACTATCGAAGGATCTTCGAAGAAGAACACCAAAAGACATGCTCCTTCGCCATAATGAGGAATAGGTGTACGTACACCCAGTTCACTCTTTCTTCTTTGAAGAAAAGATCTGAATATACGCCTTTGAGGACGATGCAACGCCTTAACCGAGCGATGTATTTCATAAGCTGGGCAAAAGATTGAGAATATGAATAGGTAACACGCAGTAGAGAGCAAGCTCCTCAAAGACTCTCTGTAATTGCGATCGAAAATGAGTTTGTCTAAGAAGATGATGCCGAAGCTGCTGCGTTGCTTTATCATCATTGCAAAGAGCGTTAAAACACGCACAGAGAATTAGTTGAGTCTCACACGCACACACAGAAAAAGATAAACACACACAACACTCATACACACACGGAAGACATGACGTAGCTTACGCCTAGGAACACACAAGCAAACAAGGGGGGAATATTTTATAGCAATCTATGTTTCGCGAATACGTTGACACACTTAGAAACACTCATAGGTAAACATGCAGGTACTTGACACAGACGCAACCCATACACATAACTGTACACACACACACACACACAACACATCAAGACACACAGCATATGGACAGATACGTGCAATATATAGGAAGACACACAACATAGGGAGAGTTCTACAACACACACAGCGCAATACACGCACAACAAACAACAATAAACACAGCACCATACACACAACATAAACGACACACAAAGCACAATACACACACCACACATACGCCCACACACTACAGACACAACACAAGCAAAACTCGCCCAAAGGCAACTAAACTATCACATAATCAATCAACTGCAAAACCTCATTCGCAATCGCTTTTATAGCTCGTTGTCTTGGTAGCTACGTGTTTGTACGTATGCACCCTTGAGTGTGTGCGTATGCATGTTAGTATCAATGCTTCATTAAGTACTTACTGGGTGCAACTATGTGCGCAACTGTTTGTGCATTCTGGATATAACTGTGTGCCCATCTGCATGTATGTGTGCAGCTTCAAGCGTATCAGTTTGTACACCTTCACGTGCATCTGTGCGTGCAACCGCACACGCACTTGTTTGTGCTACTGTATACCACTGTGCGTGCGCCAGTGTGCACGTAAACTTGCCCTAAAGTGTGTGCTACATCCTTGTGTGCGTTTGCTTGCCCTCGAATGCGTCTCAATATACACCCGTATGCTTCATTCAGATGTGTTTGAGCACCTGTTACCCGCAAAAAAATACAAAAGATTCTATTTACTGCAGAAGTTCGTATAAATGCTTGTCTGGGTATCTATATGTGTGTATTCTTGTGTGTGTGTGCGCTTTTTGGTGAGCGTGTTTCTTTTTGTCTGCGTGTGAGCCACCCTCATATAGATAAATCTCTCCTTCAAAGTTGTAAAATCAATTTTTTCATCAGGCTTTACCGCCTTTTGCCTATCAATTTACTAAGAAAATCAAGGAAAAACAGAATTCCTCCATCTGTAGCCAGTGACACCTCAGTTTCATGCAAATTACGGGGGAAAAACCCGAAAAACCAACCATAAGGCATCGATTTCTACTCTATGAAAAGGATGGCAAAACGTATACACAAGAAGAAGCAGAAGATGAAGAGGGAGATGAAGAAGAAGATGACGAAGAAAAAAAAGAGATTCCCCAAGAGGCCGCAGAATCTCAGCAATTAGAAGATGAAGAAGCAGCAATTTCACCTGAAGTACCACAGAAAGCGATGCAACGTAGACTTCGCACACACAGCAATATCTGCCCTAAAGAAGCTGTTTAAACGAGGTTTTTTGCACGAAACAAAGAATCACGAAGTAGTAAACAGATGCAATCGCATAGATACACAAATTTATATAAAAAAGGAAGTTTCATCGAAGATGATGATGCAGCTTGCTGTTCAATGCATTGTATGTATCTGTATGTGTTTGCGTATGTATATATGAGTCTGTCTATATGTACTAGTATGCGCATATGTTTGTGTATCTGGCTGCCTGTATAGTTGCGTGTGTTTCAGTGAATGCGTTAGCCCTTGAGCGTGTACATTTCATTTTTTCTTTGCAATGCGCAAGAGGATCCCATGGTAGATAACTGAGCAATTTGTTAGCAGCACGCACACACCTTAAAAGCTGTCCCTGCGGAAGATTGCCAACACACACGCTTTCTCCCTCTTCTTCATCTCTTGTGGAATCTATTTCAAGTGCAGAATTGCCTAATAAAATTAGCAGTTCTACTATGTGAACGTAGGCAAACTCATCAGCGCGCAGTTTCCTCGATAAACACCCGCACTGTTTGAAGATGATTTCATCCAAAAGCAGATTTCTCCAAAAGTGATGAAAAAGAAAAAAACGAAGACGAAGATGAAGGAGATGATGAAAGCTAAGAAAATGAAGATGAAGAAGACTGCTTCTCAACTTATGAAGCACCTTGAACACCCATAAAGTCACCTTCTAAAGTGAAACTGATTCGGTGGGATCCCATGCTAGAAAACATTGAAAATAGTAGGAGCAAGAGGAATAAATAATGAAAGTTGTTTTTCCATGCAAGTTACACTGAAAGATGTTTTTTTGTGAAAATCTCGGCTAATGGCTGTCTTCAGCTTATCTAATAGTCTTAGAGGGTAACTGAAGCTCACACACACCGAAAGCGACTTCCTCCAACTGCAAATCGAAAAAGTATAAGAATCTGCGAATTCCACATGAATAAGAGGAAGAAATGTTTAAGCCAATGGATAAACTCTCTTGCTGTTGCTTGTGGTAATATACGCCAAGTGTAGAAGCTGTATGTATTGGTATGTGTGCCGGTGTGCTGTGTGTGTGCTGTGTGTGCGCGTGTGCGTGTCCGACAATTTACATCATTTAGTATTTCGAGTAATATGTCACTAGTTCACCACTACTCGATATACAATGGTACCTAGCCTTTGGTAGGTGGATATCATGATACCCGTATGAAGGCAGTAGCAGCTCACACATACACACATAAACACAGGCACACACACATTGACTTGTCGAGGCTATAAGGGAGATCATATCGCATAAGAAGAGCCTTCGCAGTGAAGCTAACAGTCTTCTACTCATTCCCTGTTGTCTTATTTCTTAGCAAATGCCAATCCTCCCGTCAGATAAGAAGCCTCTGTGGGCGCTACATCCATCACGTGATTATTAGCGTGTGTGCTAGCGGTTAGATGGTGCATGTGTGGGTGGTTAGATCGTGTGTGTCGGTAGCTAGATCGTGTGTGTGGATATTTCATCATGAGATGATTTCCTGACGGATCAGGTCTCTATTCGCAATCTGTGTTATATGCTAAGCTTTCCGAGTAACTGTGGTATAATGTAGAGCTGGTTTCTTGATGTATGGAAGGAGATAAAGCAGTCTACAGAGCAAGATGAGGTGTACGACAAGGTTAAAGCCATAAGCTAACAGAAAATTCCTCACAATAGGTGTGTGCTTCATCTGCTCCACAAGGAACTCGTAATATCTTTCAGGGAGCAGGCTGATACACACACATATAAATGCATGCAAACACACGCATACACACAAACACATGGGCTGAGACCAGCACACAGTTAGATGCTCGTATCCTTACACAAACTCTCTCATACTAACACTTACTGTTACCCATATTATCACACTCACGCACACGTGCAGACACGCCACATGCACACACACACATGAATTATTATAGTCTTGGCTAATTATCTTACTCGATGTGTGTCTTAAATTATATAATAGGTGCGGCTTTTTGCTCAGCAATAAAGTCTAAAACCGACTGTATGTGTGCTAATCCAGTCATGTGCCACACACACGCATACACACATACTCAAACTTCCATACAAACACACACATCAGCACTCCACCACACATACACGCATACACGCATGCACATAGACATACATAGATACCAACATACATCAAGACATACCAACATATACTCACACCAACACATACACACATAAAAGGCAAACCAACACACACACACACTCACAAACACGACCACACCTCAGGCTAAGCTCATTGATAAAGTAAATCTTTCTAGGCTGCATTAAAGATAGAAAACGCCTTCAAAGAGAAGGAATGAAGAAAACGATGCGTTTTCCTTCTTCCACACACATGGCTCTACGGCTCCTCAGTGGGCTTTTCCTCAGTTAAACCCCCCCCCCAACCCCCCTGGGGTTGATATTGAAAACCCCCATTGAACTGATAGAAGAGGCTTGCATTTGGATCCACTTTCGCAGGCTCTGGATGTGCTTCGTCTTCATCTACTGCACACACAGACACACACAGAACCTATATAAACCTTGCACACACGTATAAGATGATTGAAAAGCTACCAGCTATAGTGTACTGATTCTCTAGGTAACAAACACAGAAGCACTCGCTTCATCACAAGCAAACAAAGCGCAGCAGCACACAAAAAGGATGGGATAAGTCTCGGCAGTTTAAACAGGAGATTCACACACAACATTCATGGCTAGATGTCGATATATTCGTGGGTTTGGAAAGAGTATATACATTGTATGGGATAGGTCTGTGTGAAAAAGTGACTAAAAACCCTCTCTGACACCTGTGTGTCCGTGGGTATTGAATGCGTCCAACTACGGATGGAATTGATGCTTTTTCATATAAAAAACGTGTGTGCGACGTTTAAGATGCAGACTTCTAGAGTGTGTGCTCGATTCAGGTATCAGTAACATATATGATGGTACACATATGCTCGGAAAAAAGGCTTCTTATGCCTGCATAATATAAACCGTGTGTGTGTGTGAATGTGTTTGAGCGTATGTGAGTGTGTGAGTGGGCGTATATGTGTGTCAGTGTGTGTGAACGAGTGAGTGTGAGAGTGTGCCAGTGTGTGTGTGTGTGAGCGAACCAGTGTGTGTGAGCGAACCAGTGTGAGAGTGTGAGAGGGTATCAATATGTGTGAGCGTGTGTGTGAACATGTACGAATATGTGCGTGTGCGTCATTCTATATGCGTATGTGCGTGTGATTCTCTATGTTTGCATATGAATATGTGTGTGCGTGTGAGTGTGTGCTCTGTTCTGCACGATTCAGCCCCAGAGCATCAACGTCATGCTGGGTTTAATGCTTACAGTCACTTCTACAATATGATGATACAATATACAATGCAAGACGGTGAAACTGCTTAAACACCTCTTCTATTGAAGAGAATCACATACACAGCGCTATGATAAGCTAAGGGTGTATGTACACCCACTTCCATGGGAGTATTCATCAAAGTCTAAATCTTCCTCTTTCTCAGCAGTTCATCATGAAGCACATACACAGCAGATAAGCAGAAGAAAGACTTTTCCATAACATGAGCGATAGTGAGGCTCTTTAGGGAGGGTTTTAATGCACTCAAGTCATGATGCACAAGAAGGCGCAAAAAAGAGCACACACACATGCCAGCTCATACTCGCGCATACACAAATATAAAAAGACACAAAACTTCACAAGCATACTGTACGCACGCAATAAAAGGCGGACACACACAAACACACACACAAATAAAGGATACACACAAGTGCTCAACTTTTACGGGACACACACGCAAACTCTTTGAAGTGGAGTATTCACTTCTCGATAGGCAGATGCAGAGCATATCTCTACTTGATACCGAATGGATGCTCAGCTTCTGAAATTTCTCCAGATAATCCCTCTTTTTGAGGAGACTGAACGCCAGCATTTTCTCCCTCTCCTTCCTCATCTTCAAGCCCTTCTTCTATATCTTCAAACTGTAGATCCCTTAAAGCCTTCTTCACATCTTCAGCATTTATTGTAACTCTACTGCGTGTGTGTGTTTGACAAAAAAATTGTTAAATTTGCATCTAGGCTAAGATATCAAGATTTACAGTAATGAAAATGCGCATACATACATTTATAAAAAGAGCGCGAGCGTAAGTACAGTAGCTCATTATAGGAACGCACATAAACACATTTATACAAAGATCACGAGTACAAATACAGTACTTCATGATAGAAACACACGCTTATTTACACAAAGAGCACGAGTGTAAGTACAGCAACTAACCAAAGGAACGCATACAACACACACAACACACACAAAAACTAACAAGGAGCAGAGAGATATTCCTGCAAATACACACATACAGCTGAGCATTAAAAAAAATACACAGCTGAGTATTAAAGCAAGAAAAACACATATATCAACGGAGTATGCCGAAAAAACAAAACGCAAACACACAACTAAGAGTACCAAAAATGGTGCATACACACACACACGTCTCCACCTTGGCTTTTGAGACTTGGCGCTCTCCTGAGCTGCTGAAGCTACATACATAGTAAAAATCGCTGCTGCCTTATTAATAGCATTGCATGCCCCCTTAGAAACCCTCGTATCGGGAGAAATCTCTGATTTTATCATCTTCATCACCTGGAAAGATGGGAGGGTTAGAAGCTTCTCTTTAATCTCAGAATGGGAGGGTTCTTCTATAGTATCCATATGGTGTGTGCTGCTTATATTCCCCCCATCTTCTTTTGGTGCCTCTTGCATAGTAGCTAGCAAGTTGTGTGTCAGACTTTAGGGCTCTTTGTAATGCATAGGGGATGTAACACACATGAAACTCGAGGAGGGGGGTGGAGGGTGGTTTTGGGGGGGCATGGGAGGGTTTCATGGGGATCTTATACCGATTTCATGGGGTAAAAGGGGAATATCAGTGTATTTTGTGGGGATTTCACGCAGATTTCGTACAGATTTCATTACTTTTCATGAAGCTCTCCTAAAAATTTCTGTACGGATCTTTTATAACACATTTTCCTCATCCTCCTCTTGGATGTTTTCTAGAGGATATCGCATTATACGCAGAAATCATACTTTGTAGTGCGAATGAAGGTGGTCACTATATGCGAGAAATAATTTCATGGGAAAAGTGGATTTCCGTAGTTTCAGAAAGCATGGTCCTTTGCTGAAGGGTTATTCTCCTTTATTGAGGAAGATATTCGCTTTTAGTATGCATATTGTGGTGTTTTGTTCAGTAAAAGGCGAATTTTATGGGCTGAAGACCCTCAATTTACGATTTTTTCTTTATGAAGGAGGGATTTTGAGGAGATGAAGAGGAACACACAACTTTACCGAATGCCAAACGCTTTCTCCTTCTTCAAATAGAAATAAAAAGCAACTTTCGGGGTTTTTCTACTAAAAAGGGAGTAAATTACATAGCCAAAAACTGTATACTGCGCCGCAATCTTCAAATTCTTTAATAAATCAGCTCTGCGACAGGCGCGCACACACACACGACACTCATTGCACATACACCATCTCAACAAGTTACGAGGTCACACACATAGGGCTTCATACACAGGCTAATTTGCACACATACACGCAGCGCAGATACTCACGAAGACATTAACACACATTCCACCTCGAATTTACCTCAGCCCCTCAAACACAAAGACACACAGAAAGGCACTTACCAACTCACACAGCACACACATACACCAACACGCACACAGGCACACATGCACACAAACAACTCACACACACCAACGCACACACACCAACGCACACACACACACACATTCCAACTACCCTCGACCCCTCCCACACGCACACTCTATCCCAGTATTTCTTCCAATGCTTCTACATTGTAAAGATCCCCTCTTTGATCATCAGAAGCAGTTTACGTATCAATTTGCATGTTTGATGGACGTTTTTTCAATGTTTACTTGCGTGAGGAGGGAGTACTTTTCGCAGTTTTATTGAAGAAAAATGTGATGCTTTCAAAGGAAATGAACATTTCATGGGAAATTGCGAGAAAATCGTCTAATTTTTGTTGATCTTTGAGAAGTTTGAGTTTCTTTAACTATATGTATGTGTATGTGTGTGAGTGTGTGTGGGAAACAGCATAATTGTGTACCTCATTCCCCATGAGTGTGTTACTCATTCCCCATGTTTAGCTTCTTTTCCATGTGTGTGACTCGTTCCCCATGTGTGAGGCATTCCCAATATGTATGTGTATGAGGAAAAAAACATAAAATACTGTATAATTACTGTATTTATGGTAACCTTAGCAATTAGCGAATTCCAATAAGATGATGCACACACTGAAGATCTTCACTTCTTCTCTTGTATATATAGCAAAGTGGGAGGCAAATGGGGAAAATGCTGTGAGTACTTACATACGTGTTTCTGCTGATTTTGAGTTTCCCAGAAAGAAGAGAGCTTGAAAACATTTTTCTTTGCAACTACCTCTTCACCTTCTGGATACATCTTCATACGTCTAATGAAAACCAGAGATTCCTTAATTTTGGTGAAATTTATATCTTTTAAAATCCCTGAAATTTACTGCTTCTGGGGTTGTATAAAGCATCTTATTGATTCAATAAAAATCTTTGGGAAGGAAGCTCCTGAAGAAGATGCAATTTATTCTGCATTTTCTGCAAAAAGCATACATTGTGCTTCTGTGAATGTGTGTGTACAAGTGTGTGTGCGTTCCTTTATGGATTTTCTAAAAACCCCTACGCCCACAGAAATCGCCAAAACTTTTATTCTGCTGCTTGTAGTATGTAGATACCTTTTCATTCACTGCTTGAGCATATGAAGGTGCATTCCTTTTGTGTGTGTGTGTGGGTGTGAGTGTATGTCAAGAGCTCTTCCTATAGCAGTGATGGGAATAGTAGACAAGCTTCTTCCTCAAGTCTTCTTAGACGTTGAAATCGCAGGACGCAATGCTGGGCGATTAGTATTTGAGGTAACTTAAACAAGCAGACGAGTAATGTGCGTGCATACATATGTGTGTGTGTAGATTTATCGATGATGTGTATGTGTGTACTTATTGGCTTTGTGTAGATACACGAATGATGTGTGTGTGTGTGTTGGCTTTTTGTTGATATATGAATGGTGTTTGTGTGTATCATTCTTCTTGTGATGGCGATTCTAGTGTGTGTTTATGTCTTCAGTTGTTTAGCGATCACCTTCCTATCACAGCTGAGAATTTCCGCTGCCTTTGCACCGGTAAGTTCTTGCATACTTTATGTATATTGTAGCCAACTATGTGTGTGTGTATGTGTGCTGTAACCAGATATGTGTATGTGTTTCTATATTGTAGCCAGGCATGTGTGTATTGTAGCGAGATGTCTGTGTGTCTTTGTGTGTTGCAGCCTCATTGTCATGTTCTCACTAGTGCATTAACTCATCATTCTCTTGATTTTTGACTAGGTGAGACTGGCCTGGGCTATTATCTGCGTCCTCGTTGGTATAAGAATGCTCCCTTCCACAGAATCATTCCAGGCTTTGTAAGCTTGTAATCGTGTTTGTATGCCTTTGTGGGCGTTTCTCTTGCACTCAATGTGTGTCTGTGTACGCTTCTTATGGGCGTTTCTCTTTTGCTCGGTGTGTGTTTGGTTTTAAACATTTATTTCCATTATTTGCATCTTGTTTCAATTGCGTGTTCCTTGCGTGTGTGCTATTTAACTCGTCTATTCAGTGTGTGATCTTTGATGCTTTTCTCGTTGTGTGTGACTTTTTTTCAGTACTTGTTCTTTTTTTGTGTGTATGTACAACGCTTCTAATCCCAGTGTGTGTTTTCTTTCATTCAGATGTGCCAAGGAGGGGATTTTAACAAAGGAACTGGATATGGGGGAGAATCGATATATGGGCAGTACTTCAAAAATGAAAATTTCTTATATAAGCATAGCAGAAAAGGTACTGCAGAGCTTATAATTTGTGTGTGTGGATGGATTCCCGTGGGTTTTTCACTCTTAATATGTGTGTGCGAGCTCTCTCTTTTTATATTTTCTGCTAAGGTGTGTGTAACACTAAGAAAAGCTCGTATTCTTGCATTCCTAAACGTCTGTGAGTGTATGTACACTCATTTTTTGCGGAGTTTTTTGCGAATCTTCGTATGTATGAAGAGGTTCAAATGAATAACTGCAGTGTGTGCGAAATTCTATTTTTTGGAGGTTTTCTGTGTAGGTGTATTATCGATGGCTTCCACTAAGTTGAAGGATACCAACAACAGTCAATTCTTCATCACCTTCGTCCCCTGTGAGTGGCTCGATGGGAAGCAGGTAAACTCAGAGGTTTCTGTGTGTGTGTAGATTTTTTTAATATTTGGGGAAATATTGGGTATGTATGAGTATATTCAATATAGGCAAGCATTAGTCGTGTGTGCCAGGGTTACATTTGTGGGGGAGGTTATGCATGTGTATGAGGGTCATGTGTGTATATGAAGGTCGTATGTGCATGAGGGCCATGTGTGTGTGAGCATGATATAAACGAAGGTCACATATGAATGTGTGAGAGTCATATACGTGTGTGTGAGGGTCAAATGTTTCAGAATAATCCATGTGATCGTTGTATGGTTCTTTATGAGCATCAAATGTGTGTGTATGCGTCACACGTGTGTGTATCACATGTGTGGGCATCAAGTGTGTGCGAACTCACACACATTGCTTTGCTTTCCACATTATTTTTCTAATGAGTAGATTTCGTCCGTGTTATAATTGAGCCTGAACTTTATTGATTTCTTGCTTGCTTGAGCTACAGATAATCCTGTGCGTGTGTGCATGTATCGTATATTTCCCCTATTATCCGTGTGTGTATGTTTGTGGAATATCACTCCCTCATCTTCTATAAAACTCTCGAGGTTGTATTTGGGCATTTAATTTCGGGAGAAGAAACATTAGACGAAATGGAAAAGCAAGGCACAGCAGGTGGATCAACGAAAATGCCGGTGAAGATATGGAATTGGTAACATCATGATGTGTGTATAGGTTTAAATGTATGTGTGTGTGTGTGTTTAAATTTGCGTGCTAACATTTTCAACTGTGTAGCTTGATTTTAATTTGAAGCTTCTATTTTTATGAACTTCCAAGCGTGTGTGTGTGTGCTCCTAAGTTGCTTTTTACATTGCCTGCTTCACTGCATTTCCTCTGCAGTGGTCAGCTTCATCTACCCTCTACTGAAGACTCGCCGATGGAAGATTCAATATCCACACACACAGTTAACCTGGTGAATTCGAAAGGCCAGCACATTGACGCTGCTGGTAGACACATCAGAAAGTCACATAATACGCCAGAGCATAGGCTACCCTCAGAGAGCTTCGCGGTGCGTTCCCTATGCTTTAAATGTGTGTGTGTGTGCTGATTTGCGTATCCTGTGTGAGTTTGTAGTGTGTGGATGTGGGTTCTTTGTGTCTAATTTGTGTGTGAGTTTGTAGTGTGTGGATTTGGGCGCTCTTTGTGTGACTTGCATGCGACTGTCTATTCTGTGTGTGGATGCTAGTGCTCTATCTGTAGCTTGTGCGTGACTTTCCGGTGTGTTAATAAAGCAGGTAAGATGCTGGTATGTTCTCCTGCAGATCATGTGTGTGAGTCCTTCCGGAGTGTTATCGCAGCAGATACTGCCCTTGTGTGTTCCTGCATGCCATTTGTGTGCGACTATTATTTATAAAGATCTGCTCTCTATCAACTTCATGCAAATCTCAACTCTGCCTTTGCAGAGCATCTTAAGGCCGGAGATGAATCTTCAAGAGTTAAAGGTAAAACAAGACTTGGATCCGATAACTCAATTCAATCTTTCGAGGATGAAATGGTGATAAGAAGACTAGTATAAGAATAGGAGGCAAAGGCATGAGTGTGTGTGTGTGTGTGTGTATCTGTGTGAGTGTGCGAGTGTATGTGTGTGCGTGTATGTGTATGCCTGTACTTATGTGCGATTGTGTGCGTCAATATGTATGTATCTGTGTGTTACTCTATGTTCGTGTTTTTATGTGCTTTTTGGTGTGTTTCCCTTAATCGTGTGTGTACCAATCATTGTTACATGATTGTTTCTGAATCCTGCCTACATTAGTTACCATCTTAAAGATGACGTAGAGAATGTCTCTGCTAGAGATTTGACCTAGTCTTGAAAGAATTCGTGTGTTGGGTGCGAAGCTCTCCAGAGATTATCGCCATACCTGCTTATATATGTATCTATATCCCCCTTCCTCAACTATGGAGAATTTTGTATCCTTTGCTGATCTATATGCAGCGAAATGCTAATCGATTTTATGGGGGATATTTCAGCTCGTCATTCGCGACGTTTGCTTTCGGGGTGATTGTATATAATCTGCTCGAGGGATTCTAGATGAAATTTTTTTGGCGAATAACTTGTTCAGCAAAATTTTGTATTTTTATCTTAACAAGTGAAACCTTGCTGTGTGGAGTTGAAGAGTGACGCATAGTAGAAGCTTCTCATCGCGCTTCTTGCTGCAGTTTTAAATCATCTTCAGCGTTGAGTTTTTCATCAGGATGAGGATCCTAATTCTCATCCTTTTCATTATCTTTTAGGATAAAAGCAATAGTTTAAAGATAGCTATACTACTACTACTATTACTAATACGAAGAAGAAGAAGAGCTAAAAAACGCTTTTTCGCAGAGAAGAAGTGATGAAACTCTTTAAAAAAGAGCTAAAACTTTTAAAACGTCTACTTCCTTACGCATGTGTTGTCTGAACTTTCCTGCCATCCTTGAGAATTATCAAAGCTTTCCAAGTAATTCCAAGACGATTTTGAGCTGATTTGCTTCACTTAACGCTGCTTCTCTATGCAACTCCCGTATTTAGCAGTCTTTTGGAAGCTCACAAGTTCACATCTCACATGAACCACTACTCTATCCTCTAACTCTTCAGCAAGCATACATGTATTACACACACACACACGCGATTTTAACGACAGAAATCTCTCCCTCTTCTTCCCCATTTTAGTTTTCTGGAGGTGTATGGCTAGACTCACCACATCTAGAAAAAGCCTGAGCCCAAAACACCCTAGGTTGCCTTTATAGGAAATGTGTGTACGGCTTGTACTTATTAAGATAGCTATTATAAGTAGTTATAAGTTCTTCAAAATGCGTATTAAAAGAGAGTTTTTTCCTCACTTTTTGGCATGGGTAGTAAAAGCATCAAACAAACCCCCTGGAAACCACTTTTTACCAATCGAAGCATATAAGCCAGCAGACGAGCTGACGGTCTTACACAACGTCTAGCTCCCGAGCAAGTTCCTCTAATTCTTCGATGGCAGGGGTAACTTCTCCGTCATTATCCAGTATCTTCAAAAGGTTTGTCAGTATATCGACGTTTTCTTGGTTTTGATGGCACACAGCCTCGATAATTTCTGCCCTGGCAGTAATGCTGTAGGGAAGAGGCTCTTGAATTCCACCTGGAAACTGTCCGTTAGAGCCTGATGCCTCTCTCATAGTCTGTAGTTCGCTGTGTAAGTGCTTAATGAGCAGCAAAAGCATGTCTCTCTTGTTGTATGTCTCGCAGTACAACGCCATCTTCAATGGCAAATCCGAAGCTTCTGAGGATGTAGTGCAGTTTGATGCCTCAAAAGCGATTGGAATTTCACATGGGGAGTATTCTATAGCCTCTAGGTCTGAGGGTAAAGGATGCATTAAGCTTATCTCTTTTTTGGATCTCTTTTAGAGTGCAACAAATTGAAGATAACTTGAAGAGTTTTCGAGAAGAAGAATAATAATAATCATCATCGCCCTGAAAATGATTTAGATGCAATTTCCAGCGTAAAGGCAGAGGAGAGCCGTTTTTCACGGTAAATAGGGGGGAATTCTGAGAACTAATAGTTTAAGGACGGCTGTGTGTTCGAGCAGAATTGTAGAGGCAGCTGAAGGCTGAATATTCAGAGTGGAATTGAGCATATTTCGCATTGAGAATGCCATTTTGAGTGATTTGCTTGAGTTCTTTCGATTTTTTTTGGGAGATTTTTTGCTGATTATGGGTGGGTTTTATCTTCATACGTTATGTTTTATCGTTTTTGATTATTTAAATTCTTCTTAGAATTTGCAGATTACTTTATTAACGTTTTTTTCACCATTTGGTTGAGTTTTACTGCTTTGAAAAAAAAATATGCAGCACAAGTTCTTTTTCTACTCCATCTTGAAGCTGAAACTTGGGTGTACGTACATCTGCAAAATTTATTTTCTTGTCTCGATAGCATCCCCCTAATATATCCATCTTTTTGCGCGCTAAATGAGCTAATTGCTGATCGTTAATTTCCCAGAGATGCTTTAGTATAGCGTTATCAGCTAGGCAAGTATCTGTGTATTCTTTACAGAGCATATTTCCTAGTGTATAGAAATTGGCATTTTTTTTGATGCTGCTTATAGTCATTTGCTACTACTTCATTGTATGCTTTCCCATGTTTAGCTTTGCACTTATCCCTGCGTAGAGACTTTACTCATTGAAACTCCATTTTTCAGGCTTTTTCATATTCTCATAAAAAGAGTGTGATTGCAGACTTTTTGTATGTTGAACTGGAATCTGGAAAAGTCGTACGAGGAAGAGCATGAAAAATTAATTCTCTTATTTGATGTATGTGTGCATTTAGTTGTATTTATTGGCTTGTTTGTGTTTTGCGATACCGCGCAACCAAGCACATGGAAAGCCCATTCTCTCATTTTATTTGTATGTGCCTTTGGGGTGTACTTGCATGTTTTTGTGTTTCTGTTTGCTATACCACTCCAGCACACAGATCACTCTCTTATAACTGCTATGCCAGGAGCTTACCCTTTTTCGTTTCCTCCAGTGCAAGTAAACGCCCAAGCAAAGAATGCACCCTCCCACTAAAGCAGTGCGAGAGGAAGAATGCAGGTGATTAGCGCGAAAAACTCGCAGGTAGGAAGTAGCTCTATATATAAGGGTAATCTAAATTTACCACCTTTCCTTAATACCAATAGCTTGGATGAGTGTAGCGTTTACCTGCCTCCTTGCTTGAAGACAAAATACGTGGCTGTGCAGCTGAGAGAAACCTCCCGTGTGTTTCCTGCTGTAAGCTAAGCTGCAAATAAAAAATTTTTTTTTAGAGAGTTTTTTGCTAATATAACCGCTTCCTTGAGGAAGATAAAGACCACTGAGTTGCACACACAGTCACGTTATGTGTGTGGGTTTTCAGTATATTCAATTTCCTGGTATGCTATAGTGTGGTACCTCCTTGTATTTATCTCTGATATATTTTGATATTAAAACTGTAGAATAGTTCCCTAAGGAACATATATAGCTTGTGGGGTATAAACCTTGCATCTTAGCTTCATATGAGTCTATGACGCACCTATGCCAATTGATGTAGAGTAAGTACACAAGAAGCCTGTCTTGGTGTTTTTGTTTTAGGAATATACATGTATTTCATACCAAGGGCTGTGTGTTATTTTATGCTTTGCTAATGTTATCTGCCTTGATTTTGACGCAAAGTAGCTGAGCTGCTGGAATTTTTGTTTTTCAAAAATCCGCCAAATTCTACTATATATATCTGCCGGCAATCCGTAGCACTACTTGGGCCTAAAGCTACCATGCTTTCGATAAATTTTCACGAAAAAAACCTTGCTTACACACACACGGATAACTCTAACTCTTCAAGCACTTGTATATCAATTCGCATTTACACTGCGTTTTTCCATGCGACTACTAAGAAAGAGGAGCTTGGCAGAAATGCATGCGATAAATCAAGATTTTTCATAAATACTCGATTTCAAGCTTTACAGTTTAATACTCTAAAGTCAGAATTTGAGTTGAGATGATAAGTGCGTAATTGAAGGGAGTAATCTCTCTCTCACACACATTAAGCCATATTTATCCATGTAAAATCCAACCTCATACTCGAATCAGACAATCTCTCTCACATACACACACAGTGCATGCACACGCCATGATTTTGCTATCAAGCTTGCAGGTATATGCGTTTCTGCTCATTCTGTGCCACACATTAGTTCATTTCTATAACTTCACACAAATCCTTCTGCGAATGAACAGCAGCATGATGGGATTTCCATCAGTCATATATACTCACCATCATGTGCTCGGTTTTAAAAGGGATATCTTGTGCTAAAGTGAAGCCACCAGAAGCCTTACCAGCCTAAGAAAAGAAGTGAAAAGGGCTTTTTCAAGCGAAAATTCCAGCGTAGGAGTGTTAATCAAAGGGGAAGAGGAGTAAAATTTCGCGGATATGACGTGTGTGCAAAAATTTCATTATATAATCGCCTAAAAAAATGAAAGATACACTAAAAAAATGCCAGAATTTCACACACAAGTAATTAGCTTACCAAACTCTCTTCTTTCAGAGCGACCACTATAAAGGTGATAAGTAGTCCCACAAGGTGTCTAGTACCCATTATGCCTAGAGTCTTCTTCACACCCATAATAGGATGCTTCTTTTTTTGATTTAAGCAAACCTGGAAATATATAGGAAATACTACGTATGAAAGGGTGTGCTACGATAAATCTGTTCAAAACAAGCTAGCTTGCTTGCAGCTAGTTACCGGCGGCAGAGTGGATATATGAAGAATGAATGACTAGCGTACCTAGTTGCTACACGTAGCATTGTTTAATCAGAGCAAGCTAAAAAGTGTAGTACATAGTTCTTTTTGAAGGAGGCCACTCACACAGATGAGCTTCTCAATAACATTCTAGAGAGTGAAAGTCAAGACAACTACTACATATTTGTTACATGTGTAAGTGCAGTAGATATTATATAAACAAAAAAATACATTTATGTATACTGCCAAGATCGGCTGATATTGCCTTATATATCCGAGTTTTACTGCACACACATATGAGATTGGATGAGGATTTTTTTATGTTTTCCCTAGAAATTTGCTAGGAAATGTTCGCCTCTTTTTATGTATAAAAAATAAGAGTGTTATGAGTAAACTCTGAGGTAGGTATACAATAATAATAGTAATAAGCATATATATCCAGTATATATAAGAGCTCTTACTTATTACTGCAAAAAAGTCTAGTCCTTTTTGAAAAAGAGCGTGGGTTTCTATTAGGATAGCAACTCTATTTTAATTTTTCTTAGTGTCTCTTTACTAATAATAGCAATGCAAACTAGTGCTTTAATCATGATAGCTGTACAACATACACACACATAATAGCAGCAGATTCCGGAGGCATAAAATTAACAAACCGGAATATGCTGCTATTGTGTGCAATGAGTGGTAATCCACTGCGTGAAGAAAAATTTTGCACCCCAGCTGCTAGAAAATAATGCATTAGGCTCTACACAGATAAATTAGGATATTCTATATGCTGTTAGTATTTGCTTTCTTTTTTTTAAATGTCATCATACTAGGCGACTGTAAGAAAACGGGCATCCCTGTGTGACTTGTTTCTCGGGATATTTGCCAGCATTTTAGTGGTTTTTTCGACAAAATTTGGTCAAGATCTTGTGCATCCTATTCTGCTAGAACTCGAGATAAAGTATGCAACATACACAGAAGAAAGCCTAATATATATGTCCTCCCTGGAAGAGGATGAGAATGGGGGTGAGAGCCTCACTGAGCGTATGTAAACTGTATAATTGCTCCGTTCCCTAGCAATCTAGGCTGAGCAGGGAAAATCTTGCGAATTTTTACTTTTTTAAAAATTTAATTTTATTACTGTGCTGTTTAGTTCTGTTGCTTTGGTTTATAGCTCTCTTACTACATTCTCTGTTATTTTGTTCTACTGTCTAACCCTCTTACTCCACTCTCTAACTCTCTTACTGCACTCTCTAACCCTCTTACTCCACTCTCTAACTCTCTTACTCACTCTCTAACCCTCTTGCCCCACTCTATCTCTCTTGCTGTAGTCTCTATCTCTCTTGCCCTACTCCCTAACTCTCTTACTCTACTCTCTAACTCTGTTGCTCTACATTTCCGTTTGCCTAGATATATGCATACAATAAATGTTTGTATTTCAAAGAGCTTTTGAGGTGACTCTGCATTCCTCGATGTAGCATCACCCACCATTGTGCCCTCGCCCTTCAGTAGCAGTTGCTCAAGCTAACAAAACGCCATAAAACCCCCAACATAAATAAGGGAAAAAAGGAGGTACTTAAGATATTTGCCAGAAAAAAACATACCTTTTAGCGGTATGTGTATAATGGCAAAAAAAAAATAGTCTCTTGTGCTCTCATGAAGTTAAATTCGCACTGGTGTAGGCACTTCTAGTGACTATAAATCTACCCAAGAAACAAAACCAATATTGGGAAAAATGTTAAAAGCAATTTCTTACACAATTGTTGTGTATGAAGAATGTATACTCTAGACTTTCTAGTGGGTTTGCTTAACACCCAATTCCAATCTTTGGTCTCTAAGTATTTAGGACCTAAGTTTCCCGCTTCTTGGGCCTAGGTTTAACCCTGTTGAATGAGCTGCATCCCCATGAGCTAATAATTTTGCGCAGTGAGGGAGTCCCACGCGGCGTGTTGGGTGCTATGATATCATCATTGACGTTATCTAGAGAGATTCAGTAGGCTAGCTCCAGGTAGCATACGATAGAACTAGTTTATTATACGGCAATATATATACCGACTACTCTGGCAGAAACTTGCTTAGCAAGCCAGTGAAAGATATTGATGTTATGGCTAGTAATCGTGTAGGGATTTTCTACTGAAAGGCTTACCAGCTCCCTAAATAGCCTATATATTCTATAGACACACTCTGTGAAGATGAGCTTTACCCTTACTCTCATAGTGTGTGAAAAGGCAGTATACGATGACCAATCCTTCACCCTCAAGCTCTCCAAAAATGTAGCAAAACTGTTTTGTGGTGATGTCTGCTACACAGTACTCTACTTCACTTTCAGAACCTATTCCTATTTGCAACGCATACACTCCACCTAACTGACTTCCGAAAAAACTACTTTACCCCCATCAAAATCCACACACAAGCCTAGAGAGAGGCAGACGAACTTACGATTTCTGAAAAGGCTAGAGAGAACAGGATAAAGCAGATAAACTACCTACACCCACGAAAGTTCGACGACATGGTATCATTCAAAAAAACCGTGTGATCGCTTGGTGGTGCCTGTTTCACTTGTGTAAAAGCCTGTGTGTGTGCCAAATATGGGAGTTCACCACAACACTAGGCAATTTTGTACATAGGTCTTTGTGGTGGGTATTGGATTTTTTTTTATTGCAGATATGTTATAAATTCTCTTGTATAGACTATCAAAATGAAGGTATTAAACAAAACAAGAAAAAGGGTAAGATAACTGAAAAGACGACAATATCACTCTATTTCGCACGTGTGAAAAATCGATTAGTTTTAAAAAAGCGAAGAAATTACGCGGGTGTAGTTACAGTCGCCTTTCATCAAAGCAGTGACTGAATTTATTAGACACACACACAAGATTCTGCGCCAAAAAACCATGAAAAATCCGATAATAAGGCTCTTATCAGGAATGATATTTATGGATATACTAGCTTCAATTTTCTGGCGATATTTTATACATCTCAAACTAGAGCTAAACCCTCGAACATATATCCGTATTTGCCATGCGCGCGTTTGCAAAATACTTTGCATATATACAGCATTCTCCACTAAATTTGTGGTATCTCGCAAAAAAAAGGTTTATGTGGGTGCATGCCCATGAAGGAGGTGCCAATATTTCACACACAAAATGGGCTGTCTTGCATTATTTTTCCAGAGAAAAACTCACTCTAGCTATATTTATGAAAGCTTTATACCCCCCAAGATTGGGTATTAAAGCAATGCACATACACATATATATATAGCCACACAAAAATGCATATATATATATATTTACAACCACACACACACACGATAATAAAAGCTCGAAAATCAAGAGTTCAAATTTTTCATTTTTTTTGATTAGCCTATACGTAGCCGCCATTGTTCACTATATAAAAGCTCAAAAACTCCTAAAACTACAGAAGGACACATTCCCCCCAACAAAGACATTTTTTCTACCGTAGGAAAAGCAGCTTACGCATCTTTCCTTCATTTTAGAGCAAGAAGTTTCGGGATGACGAAATATAACGTATCCAACGAATGCTAAATTTCTCTTTTTCATAGAGGCATCCGCTGGTTCATACGCCCAAGTCTTTAATAGGCATGAATACGCATGCTCTGTATGTAAGTGGTATACAATCTGTGTGTGCTAATAGTGGGTAAATTCAGGGTGGAAAAATTAGGTGAAGAGAGGGACAAAAATATCAAAATTTTAAGCTGAAAAAATCGTCATTAAGCGGTTTATGTACATCGTATCATATCGCTAGGAAAATCCGAAAATACTACTCTACGCATGCGCCATATCATAGTTTTTAATAAACTGAAGTGATATATAGCTTATTTCTCAGCATTTTCAGTCGTACCCACGACTCTCTCTTTAAGTAAGTTCCAATTACCAACATTTTTCCATCAAGCTTCTCTTGAAAAAAAATCGATCCAAGCAATTGGGCTATCATCAGCATCAAAGCTATGAGAAGCTCGTCACAGCTGATTAGTAATCAAAACACAGGTAAAAATCAATGCATGTGTGGGTTGGTGTGTGTGTGTTAGTTGGTGCAGGCGTGTCTGTTGCTACGTGCGTATGGGCTGCTGTTTGCTTGTATGGGCTGTTGCCTATATGCGTGTTTTTATGCATGTGCTGCTGTTTATTGGTAGCTCTTCGTGTGCGTGCTTTTGCATGTGCGTGTTTTTGAGTTTGTGCGGCTGTGTGAATGGGCTGCTATGATTTTGTTTCTATCATTATAAAGCACCAGCTTCCCAAAACTCTGATGAAAAATCATTTACTTCTTTTTCCCCTTTGTTTTTTTCAGCATAGACGCTTCCTTCTGGCGAGAAGAGCTCTGGCTCTGCCTAGCCCAGAAAGCCAATGGGTCACGTTTTTTCTCCTCTAAAAAGGGGAATCTGACGTGCATCAGGTTCTGGAAAAGCTGCAACTTCCTCATTTCATATGGAGACATTTCGTCGGAGTTAAAGTACAGCTTTTTATACGCTTCATGAAAAAGAAGCTCCTTAGGAAGAATAGAATTATCAGACTGCACGGCCTCATCGTAGAGCTCACTAGGAAGAGCTCCAATGGCTTTCCACATATTTTCCGATGCTTTCTGCTCTTGTAGCTTGTATTTAGCTCTAGCCTTCTGTGAGGGTATAAAAATCACATTATAAAGAAGGATTTAGGCTGCGACACACACACACTCTATTACAGACTAAAATTCAGGTTTCACCCAGCAGAGGTTGGAATCTCGGAGCAAAACAGGTGTACGTACACTAAATGAAGCCAGTTTCACTCGTAAGAAGCGGTAAACAAGTACATTTTAAAAAAGATTTGAAGACTTGAATAAGCTATGAAAGCACTGAAAAATTAAAAATAAAATAAAGCACGCTTGGCTATTCAGCTCGAAGATGAAAAATAAAACACACACGCACACACAGCATGCACTGAGCGGGAGCAAAAATCCCCACACCTATATATACACCCAAATTACCTCCTTTAACAGCTGATAGCGCTCAAAAGCAACCTGATAATCCTCTCTATCAGCTGCAGTATCCTTGGGATTTCTCGGAGAAAATATAAATTCTAACAAACTTCTGATTAAATTCTTGTTCTTAAAAAAGTTTGTAGTTTCAGTCACATACATAGAAGGTATTACAGGAACGTATTGTGCGTCGTAATAATCGCCACCGGTAGTCCTATAGAGAAGAAATAAGTCTATCAAATTAGCTGCTGTTTTATTAGCTAGAAGAAGCAGTTAATTAGGTTTTGTGAGCTGCAGAGAAAGGATTGCTCTGGTGAAGATTGAGGAGGTTATATAGGCAAGTTTAATCGGGAAACAATCTACGAACACACACAGCAAGTAGCATTTTAAATCTATCCTTGACAGTTGCCATACTGAATGAAGCATGCAGAAAGGACTATGCGGGAGCATTTTCTTTCATATGATATTGAACAAGTGGGCTTGGTTGCTGTGGTTGTGTGTGTAAGCCCTGAAACATAAGCTAGATAGAGTCAAGTATTCGAATTTGAGACTTATGGAACTCAGGTATCAACCGATCAAATATTCCTCCTCTCTCAATATATTTTAACGCATTTACAGTTGAACTAACGCTTAATATGCACACAAATTCATTAAAGAGTGAGGCTAAACCAGCACACATTGACGCGAGCATGTGCATACCTGCATGCATATAGATGCATATACCCACATCCATTCACACATATCAACACACATCTACAAGCACACAAGGAAAAATACAGGCACACAAACCCACGCATACACAGATCCACACCCAACCACGCAAAAAAAAACGCAAACCCATACCCATACCCACCCACACAAACCCACTCACACAAATGCATATAAACCCACACACACAAATACACATAAACCCACAGACACAAAAAAAACACACACCCACACTTAGCCTATCCTTTCACCTCCTTTTGTGTAAAGTTTCATTCGCCTCTTCCGCTACTCTATTTCATAGCTCATTTACCTCTTTTCACTAGTTAATTCTCTCCAAAGCACCTCTTATCATGGCATTTTCATCAGAAAAAATGATAAAAATGCTTCCCCAACTGCACTAAGTCCTTTTCCCTCATTTAATTAGATAAAGCAGCATCCACAAATACCCACAAAAATAGCTATTAAAACAAAAAAAACCCAACTTTCTAACTTTTTAAATGATGAAAATGTTTAAGAAAACGTTTTCATAATGAAGAAGTTAGCTTTTCTTTATATGCACACACTTTAAAGAATGAATTCCTGCATTATAAAAAAAACCTCACACACCATATCCAAAGCATGTCTCCTCTAACTTAACACATGCACACCACCATCAAAGGCTACAGATACAAATTCTCGCCTCCCTAGGTACCAACAAAACTAGAAAACCTAGCGATGTATGTACACCCAAAAACAAGCTGTTTATTACAGCATAACACCTACTCTGAGGTAGTTTCTTTGACAGCCTGTGTAGCCTTTTTCTTCGCCATGCGATGAGGAAGAGGACATATTCCTGGACTCTCCCGGAGGATTGAAGGAACGCAAAGCTGCCTAGATATCTTCAACATCCTTTAACGGCTCTTCTCTTCATATATCTTCAATAGGCTATAACCTGCGGAGGTTGTATATTCTTGAAGTACATACAAGCTGCTAGCATTACCTTGGAATTTCAATCCTTTTCTATCCTTAAAAATGTATCATCCTGGAACAAGTGTGTGTGTGTGTCGTTTTAAGCTTAGTACGAATAAAAAGAAGAAGAGGAAGTCTAGATGAAAGCATGGATCCCATTAGAGGAGCAATTCACACATAAAACTCATCACACGATTGCTAGGCGACCTTAGGAGAGGTGGGTTAGTGGGGATTGATGATATTCTCTCTAAAGCGCGTGCTATACTAAGAAACATCAAGAGGATGTCGCGTTTTCTCTAGCGAATAGCTGCTAAACTGATGCTTTATAAGAAATCTATAAAGAAAGTAGAAGAAATACTGTGCAGGAACCCTAAACAGTCATCTCCTTTGCAATATTTCTTCAAGGTAAAAGAAGAGAGAATCCCGACTTCTAATAGGCAGCTATAAAGCATGTCTGGCACATGAGAGTGAAGGTATTCTCTAGCTTAAAACGTAAGCTTGGATAAGCCTTGACTTACTGAAGAGAGTTAGTAGGTGAATCGTGATTCTCGTAGTATGGCGGGGGGGGGACATACTCTCGATATATCACCATTCCGATTGTATTTTCTCACTGCTTTTCTCATTTTGTGTGTGGGCTCGTGTGTATCGATATGTGCGTGTTAGGGTGTGTGTTGCTACCTTAATGAAGCATACTTCTGAATTATTTCAGAAAATCATAACTCGCAAAAAAGGGGGGGTATAAGCTATAATCACACGCGCAGATTCCTCGGTTTAGATAAACAGTTTAATGAAGATTAGATGGTGAATATCGGAAAGTTGCTCCCATCTTCACTACGGTTCAAACACTGGGATGATCCCTACAAGAGGGGACGAGATCGTCTCCTGCGTGTGCGCGCAAAGTTGAGTGGAGGATGCGTGTAGGAGCAGAGCATTTCCGATTTGAGTGAGAGAAGGGATCCACTCTTTACGACTCAAAAGCAGACTAGGATATAATTTATCTTCAAAGGGAGAGCTGCTAGAAAATATTTATATATCTAGATATTCTACTGAGCTAATAAAACATTAAAGGCACTGCTTTTAGCCTCACAGTAGAGTTTACTAGAAAATCTGTGTATGTAAATCAAGCAAATCTATATTCTTTAGAAAACATCTAAAAAGATGCTGCACGAAAGGTGGCTGCTAAGCAACAAAATTAGTGGGTAAAACGCTCTGTAGATAATGCTTTTCAATGCGAGCTTCAAAGGTGATGACAATGCTCACACACCAGGTCTTACTACAGGTAGTCTCACACACTTTAACAGCAAAGAAGAAGAGGGACGCTAAACTTAACTTTGATGCGTTTTGAGATGGAGATGTAATTACAGCTATTCAGTCATGAGGAGAGAAGCCAATTTACTGTTCAAGCTGCTACGAACAAGGCTTATTGTTGCCATACTGTACTTATAGAGAGATAAAGACTCTAATTAATTTGTGTATTGGTAGTTTAAGGAGATGAGGAGGCCCTTACTCGCTCAGTAGAAGCTGGAGGGTTGCCATCGTGATGGGTTAGTGAAAGTTTGGAAGGATATCATCGGCAATTATGAAGGAGAGAAGCTAATATCTTCTTTTTGTGAAGGTAGAATCAACATTTGGAAGTTAATGATTGGATTTTTTCTGCTAACATCTTCCTTATTTTGATCCTTTCATTGAAACTCCATATCCTAAAGTTATGCTTTCTCCCAAAGAGCTTTTTCATCTTCTAGAGCGAGTGTAAGTGTGTTGAGATGTAGTGGGGATGAACAAACAGTCAGCTTCAACATGATCAAGCGATTAAGCATTTCCTTCAAAAATTCCGGAAGAAGATTCTTGAAAAGGACAAATTTTGAAGCGTTTTATCGGTGAATCTCCAATATAGGAACAAAAAAGGCGTTATTCTTACCTGGGGTGCAAATTAGTAATAGTTTGCTTGAAACCAGGCTTGAAACTAGGCTTGAAACTAGGCTTGGAACTAGGCTTGGAACTAGGTGTGAAACTAGGTGTGAAGCTAGGTTTTAAATTAGGTGTAAAACTTGATTTGAAACTAGATTTGGAACTCTCATTCAAAGCTACCCTTAATCCTACGTTCAAACTGAAATATCACAAAATCTCCCAAAATAAGATTAAATAGCTCCACAAGCGGAAACTTTTTTCTAAAAACAGTCCCAAGTTTTTAGCAGTTTACTCCCACTATACTACCTCTAATCCTGCAATAAATTGAGATGAAACAATAGTCATTTCGTAGTCTTCGATTTGAAGCTTATATCTGTACAATTACTCCGAATCTAATGATTTTATGATAATCATTCCACATACTATGCATCTATAGATGATTGTAAGACCTAGTCTTCGGAAAAAAAAGTGCAAAAAACAGTAAATCCCAGCACCTGCAGATTAGTACGAATTAATGCTATTTCTATGAAAATTAAAAGAGAAAAAGCTTTAGCATTTTTTGATAAGAAAACCTATAAAGAGCATGCAGAAAACAGCAACTTGAAGTTATACAAGTTCCCTAGCAAAAACTCTCCCTGTTCATTTGCAGGTCTGAGGCTCCTGTTAGCTAATTTTGTCGTGGTTTTTTCCTATTTTCTCTAGGGTAAACTACAGCCATTCAGAAAGGTTAATAAGTATGTGTATATCTTCTTTTTCAGGGGGAATTTTGGAACATGAAAGCTCTTAGTATGAAGCACGAAAAGGATGAAATTCATTTTTAATATGATAATTTTATAAGCATCTAATGCGTTGGTTTCTAGAGTATTTTCTGGACAATAAGTGTGCGAAAATAAGTTTGTCGAAAGCTTGCTCTGATAAAAACACCAGAGAGGCGATTTTTTCATCATTTTTTTGGATTTAATGTGTTTTTTCTGTTAAAATCGCAGGAAAATCGCCGAAATTCTCCTCATTTTCATCATTTCCGTACACTGGTGACGCCTGATGTCTCGTTATTTTAACTTGTAGTGATCTTTTCCTGTTAATTGAGCTCAGAATATCCAAAGATATGGTGAACTGATGAGGTCTATTCAACGTTTTAATATTGATTTACTCTCTTTTATTCTCATACGCACACCCCCTGGAAACAATATACACCATCTTATTCTTAGCTAGCTTAAGAAAAAGCTAGTATCTACATATAGCGGAAGATTCTGGAAACAATAATCTTCTACAGGCAATGCTCAGCTGAAATTCTGAGCTGTGTGTAATGAGATTGCCAAAGATGATCTCATAAGATTTCGTTGGTGAAAGTGCTTAGAGGAGGGAAAGCGCAGCGATGAGGGCCCTAAAAGCCAAAAAAATCGAGAACATCAACAGGCTTACTTGTCTTTCAAAAGTTTAGTAATAGCGATAATACTACTAAATATCTAGCCACCTCTTCTTCTACTACTAGTGGCACCTCTGAATCTCCAGCTTCTTCTTCTAACTCTACTAAATCTCCAACAACTTCTTTTTCTTCCTCTTCTACTAGAACAACAACAACAACAATGACTACTACTACTACTACTACTACTACTACTACTACTACTACTACTACTACTACTACTACTACTACTACTACTACTACTACTACTACTACTACTACCACGCACCATCGAAACAAAGTGCACACCGTAACATTTTGACACACCTCACGAGATCAAGCCCTTGATGCTCTGCTTGCATAGGTGTATGTGGTGTTTGTATCATCATCAGCGTGTGTGGGTATAACGCATGTATGCCCGTGTGCAAGTGTGCGCCAATACCTTTTCTAGAGTCTAATAATACACAAAAATCTCTTGTTTTTTCCTGCAACTTTCGTCAAAAAATACAATCAATGCCTTCTTCCTAGATAATCAGCATCTTCAACTCACCACGAAATGTGGAGCGCAACATCCTCTTCTGCATCATCAAATTACAAACAAAGTGATACACGTTTCTCCCTCTTTAGTATATTTTGTTACGACTCCTTCTGGTGAAAAAATGTAGTTTTTTACACTTTTTCGCGCACAATGTTTAGCACTAGTGGTGTGTGTGTGAGCATGCGAGGTTGCTGCCATTGCTGCAATATTATATGATACTCCTCTCTTTTTTTGTGTGCGTTCTTCCAGTGTGTGCAAATTTTGTATATTCACCATGAAAATGACTGAAGAAAAAGGAAAATGAAAGGCTTAAGCTCAGGACTACACATTTTAGATTATTTTTGTAGAATTATCATCGAATTACGAAGGAATGATAATTAAAAGCACCTATTGTGCTTGGGGGGGAGATTAGGGTGGAAATATTCGTACGTGTGTGGAAGAGATGAGGAACTCATCATGTTTGCGCGAGTGCGAGAGATATTAAGGAACCATCATGTTGGTTTATGAGAGAGATGAAGAAATGATCATATTTATGTGTTCTAAAGAGATGATGACATTGTCATATTCATGTGTGTGTGAAAGAGATGAAGAGATCATCGTGTTTGTATTTTGATAAGATTAAAGACATCTCTAAAACGCTTGTGTGTGTATGCAATAGCGAAGCAGAAAGCACTGGCTGTGTATATGAGAAGAAGATGCAGGAATTAATGCTGTGATTTGTTAGGGGAAGCTCTGAGAATTAATTGCGCACTTTTACACACCAAAGCATTCGTATTTAACGAGCGATCAATCATGGGGTTATATGCAGATAGTTGCGAATATGTAGAGATACCCCCATCAATGAAGTGAAATCTGAGCGAATCATCTTCATGTTTAAGAGAACATCAAAGAATGCGATTTTTAGACCTAATTTGTCAAAATATCAAAGCCTAAGCCCTTCAGCCAATCATATTTTGTGTGTGTACGTTGGAATGTTTGTTTTTATTGACGTCTGTATGTGTGTGTATGCGTGTATTGGTGTGTGTATTGATGTGTGTGTATGCGTTTATCGGTGCGTGTGCTGGTGTTTTTCGATGTGTAAGTATGCCTTTATTGGTGCGCGTGCTGGTGTTTGTCGGTGTGTGTATATTGGTGTGTGCGTGCTGGTGTGTGTGCACCACTTTTGAAACAAACTCCGAGAGGAGAATGCTCGCTACAAGTTTGACTGTAGCTTCTTCTTTGCTTTGATAAAGATGGCAATGCAAATGTGGATTTTTTCTGCATGAAGGACACTGTATTTTCCTTTACCTTAAATGCTCCTTGTATGTGTGTGTTGTTTGTAGATTGAAGGAATGAGGAGGGTTATAACAAGTTGATCTTGCAATTGATCATATCTTGTGACTTTGAAACCCTGTACTAACTGTGAAGATCAAAGTCTAGCCTTGGGAAGTCACTGCTCTTCTTGACGCCCATATGTTGAGTTTCTTTGTATTAAATAATAGGAGATTTTGGTACATACAATTCTGGTGTGTGTGAATGGCTACGGTATGGTATAGTATAGGTTTATGTCAGGCTGGCTGAGCCGAGTTTCTTCTTATTTGCTCATGTGAAGACACAGTTAATAAGTATAACATATAGCAGGATATCTGATGCTTTGTGAGGATAGCAGTAACATAATTGAGCTCGTGTGTGTGCTTCAATCAGTGGAATATCTACTGCAAATGAGTTCCCTTACATTACCTTTGAAGATGTATACGTTCCTATCCTTTAGTATGCCTTTTCTTCTTCTTTCAAGTTGTTATGAGGCGTGTGGAATTTTGTAATTCTTAGTGCGTGAAAGCTCTCTGTGATATATGTATATATGTATATATGTGTGTGTATGGTGGGATATCATCATATGATAGATATACCTATAGATAGTGGCTTTTATAGGCAGAAGTTAGCTTCCTCCTAGTTCTACTTGCGAACACACTGTTGAAGATTGTTTGGTTAAAAGCAGGTGATGTACAACGGCTACACACACAGGATGATGGTGTCGCCAATGCATGGATAGCCCCAAACACACACGATATTGGTAGCACCACAGTGCGAGTCCCGATCTGCATAGTAAAATAATGCCGGTAGCACCAATGCACGGATAAAAAACCCCCCACAAGCACACTATAGTTGCCTCAGCACACACGCGTTTCTCTCCAGCACAAAATCTCACCTAAAAATATCTCTAAACCCCCCTACGTGTATATACACCCAGCCCCCCCCAGTGTTTCTGAATGCTTTCTCATCGTCTCTCAACGATGAAAAATGCCATTTATATTTATCATCATGTGTTTCCCCGTCTAAACCCCCCAAACCTCTCATCACCACTCGATTCGGTTTCGCTCCCAGCACACACAAGCATTCACTTTCGCATATTACAAATTTCAACTCTTTAACAGCTGAAACTTCGCCTGCTTCAGCTTTAAAACCCTTAAACTACTCTTCTTCCTCTTCTCAGTTTCCCAGGATTTACCTTCAACTTCACACTAGAACCCCCCACTCTTCCCTAAACAAACTTCAATACCTGTATGATTCCAAGCCTCCCACTTTCTGTATGTGTTATTGAGGGAAGAAACACCTCTTTTCTTCCACGGAAAACCTCATTTTCTTCAGCCTCTTTCCACTGCACAGTACACACACAACCGCCTGCCCAGTATGTCGTTGAGAGACTTCTTCACGAATAATGTTGAGGCGAACTGTGCCCCCCCTCAAGCAGACTGCTCTGCTCCTCAAGACTCTCAGCTAGGGGGCTCTGGGGGGGTTAACCCCCTCACCACGTTTCTTCACTCAGTGACCAATCAGGTTCCACGTTTTCAGCAGATGCAGGAGGGGTTTTATAATGCTTCTCATTCTCAGGAAGCCCCCCCTCCTCATCTTCTTATGGGGGGGGGCTCAGCACTACTACAGCCCTTCGATATGAAGTCTCGAATACCTGGCAGTCAACAAGCTGGGAGGGGCGGACTACTTCCTCCTTCCTCCCTCCAAGATAATGCTCTAGACTCAGTATGGAACAATAACTTCAGCCAGGCTTTCTCTGAAGGAAGATCACATACAGATGCTCTTCCCTCCTCTTCTTCGTCTATCCCCCCCCCCATGTCTCACTATCATCACCCTTATCCACCATCTGCTGGATTGCAGATGCGTGATCAGCTTTCACAGTATGTTCGCCCTGTTAATGCTTCTCGCTGGAGATCGAATAGATACTCTGCAAACCCTGGGGGGGGGTTGCACCAGGGGGATCCCAGATTCTTACCCCCTCCTCAGGCAATGAGGGAAGCCTGGGGAAGGGCAGAGAACATGATGCCTCCCACACCCCCCTCCCACAGCACTGGGGAAGCTCTGGGTTTATTACATCATTCCGCTCAATCTGCGAATCTTCCAGCCGATTCATGGGTAGACGAGTTCACGAGGATTGATCCGAGGAGGGGGGTGTCACCTAACCCCCTTCACTACCCCCATGCAGCCCATCATCTTCCAAACACCCAGAGGGTTATGGGGTCCGTGAAGGAAATGCCTCCAGTTGGCTTACAGAACAATACACACCATTCGCAAGGGTTTGGTTATGCAAACCGCATGCACTGGGGCCATTACGCCCAACCCCCCCCCCCCTTACCGTAAATCACGTAGAACCCTCCCCAGGAATTGCTTTCCCCATCCCAACGCAAAGCCCTGGGCTTATGTTAGATGAAGATGCTATGATGAAGGAGGCTTTCTATGGTATTGCTCCAAGTGGTGCTAGAGATTCCCAGTCAAGAGGTACAAGCAGGTTGGAAGCATCTCTCCACCTGCCCACGGGCTCTCCTGAAGCTCTCGAGATGAGGAAGGAAATCCGTGAGTCTCCTCTTGCAGAGACAGTCCTCCCCTTCAGTGATGGGGAAGGTATGAATTGGGAGGTAGGAACCGGCAGTTTCCGTCTAGCAAACGAGTTTGTAGCCTCTTTGCAGGTAGATCCTATAACAGCTAGTCTATCAGATGCTTTTGATACAGCCTTTAACCCTTCAGCAAGAGAAGATGTTGCTGATACGACCGAGACTAGTAATTCAGGTTCTGGGCAGGTGCTAGATGCTGTAAAGGCTAGGCAACTCGCTGAAGATCTCAGGCAAATCGGTGATGACAAGCAAAACGACTCACAGTTCTTGAAGTTTGTTGAAGATATCGCATCAGGAGATATGAAGTTTGATGGTAACACACTGAGAGATTCCTCTGGTAATTCTGTTGTTTGGGAGAATAACCAGGTTTTCGAGGCTGCCTACAATGAGGGAATGAAGGAAGCAGAAGATCTTCAAGCGGGTGGAATGGAGGGGTTTGATGCGATGGAGCGATTGTGGGCGAAAGCTACTGAAAGAGGGCATATTACGGATGAAGAAATGAGTGTTTTTAAGAAAATTTTTGAGGTGGGAAGGGGGGAGGAGATGTGTGTGTGATTTTGAGGGGGCTGAGTAGGTGGGTGGGTGAGTGTGTTAGAGGTTGCGTTGGTTGATGGGTAGCTGTTGAGTGAGTATGTGGGTGTGTTGGTGGATATAGGTTGCTGGGTGTGCTTATTTGTGAATGAATTTATGTGTGTGGCTAGGTTTGTGTGCTTCTGTGCGTGCGGGTGAATCTTTTTGTCTATACTTTTGTATATAGGTAGATATGTGTGTGTTGGTTTCTCTACAAGGGAAGTGAAACTTCTTTTATAGGTATTTTATTGCGATGTAGGGAATTAGCGTAGCTTTTAGTGTGTGTGGCACTAGTTTCTATGTTCTTACTATTGCCTTGGTGTGCGTAGGATAATGAGCTGCGAGAGGCAAATGATCAGTTGAATGAGCCATGGGAAGGTTTGAATGTTGAAGATTTCAACGCTGAGCAAATGAGTAGGTGTTCACTTGTGTGTGTGTGTGTGTGTGTGTGTGTAGATATTGTGTAATGAATAAATACCTCGGAAGCCTTCCTATATGCCTGTAAATGATTTTTTCTTGCTACATGTGTGCGTGTTTGTTTCTGTGTGTTTTGCTGTGTCGTTGCATGTGGTTGTGTGTGTGTTTGTGTGTTCGTGTGTGTTTGCATGTAGTTGTGTATGGTTCTGTGTGTTAAAATATGTTTCTCTCTGGTTTCTTTTTTTTCCATGTGCTAGTGCGTGTCTGTATGTTGCTTTTCCTTTACTTATTTGTAGGACATACTAATACTGATTGGGTAAACTTCATTGCTTGATAGTCACTACTACCAGTATTATCTTAGTGTGCAGTGCTATCCTTGCCTGTCTAATGCACTCTCTGTAATCTTAATGCTAGAAAATGATAGTTGCAAAGTGCACACTCACATCTTTGCATGGAAAACGCAGCGATTTTCAGTCTTTGCTATTTCTCTAGTACGCTCAAACCCCTCTACTTCTTCCTATTTGCCGGTGTATGTACACCCGTTTGAAAGCTTGAGTGTATCTCATTCTGTGTGTGTGAAGGCAATGCTTGGCTAGATTCTGAGAAAAGTTCCCCCCAAGAAGATTATCAGTTTAAGGATGAAAATCCTTTTGAAGGTGATGGTTTTCGGGGGCTTGTTGGGGTTGAGGTGTGACTTGAGATTGAATGAGTAATGTGTGCGTGTGTATGCCGATGCACCTGTGCACCTGTGCGCCTGTGTGTGTATCTTGGTTAACGCAGCACTTAAAGTACATGCATTTTGAGCAAGCTCAGTAGCCTACCTTTTCGTTTATCCTGCAGTTAACATCAAATGTTTCCCCCCAAACCCAAACTAACCCATTTCTTCCTCTCTCTTAGTATTTAAATCACTGTAAACTTGCATATCTTCCCCAACTTCATCCCAGAGACTATCCCGTAATGCACAAACACCAGCACGCACAAACAAACCGACATATACACCAGCACACACCAGCATAGCAACACACATGCCAGCGAGCACCAACAGTCCGACACACACACCACCAAACATCAACACACACACACACACACCATCAAACATCAACACACACACAGACACACACAGACACACACACACAGACACACACACACACACACACACAGACACACACAGACACACACACACACACACAGACACACACACACACACACATACACAGACACACACAGACACACACAGACACACACACACACACACACTCCCTTCAGATATAGATTCCCCCCTCACGCTAGCTCAGCAATTTATAGCGGAGGGAAAGATCAACGAGGCCATCCTCTCCCTCGAAGCTGAAGTAAAAAGAAACCCGGACAGCTCTGAAGGCTGGAGGCTACTAGGGCAGACCCTAGCTGATATAGAGCAAGATAAAGAGGCAATCACCTGCTTAACCAAGGGACATAATGTAGATCCATATAATCTCAACAGTTTGCTCGCTTTAGGTGTGTCTCTCACTAACGAATTAGATGCTAATCAAGCCTTAAAGTACTTGAAGAGGTGGTTAACTAATCATGATGACTATCAGGCTGTGGTGGGTGTAAATATCCCGGATCCCCCCTCTGTAACACACTTGATGGGACATGTTCAAAGTCTCTTTGAGAAGGCGATTGCTGTTAGCCC
>JADHZB010001536.1:33282-129699 GCA_015657535.1 Nephromyces sp. MM_2019 | reverse complement strand
CACACACTCATCCCTCCCACACACCAGCTTATCCCACACACACACTCATCCCTCCCACACACCAGCTTATCCCCTCCACACACACACTACCTGCTTCATATTTTCGCTGCTTCTTCCCAACCATTCCCCTGCAGTTCTACCAAGTTCTACTGAAGGATGCTGTGGATTTGAAGAATCCTCAGGCTGCTTACTTAGCTTGGAATTTCCTCAAGGAGATGCCTGAAGATGTGATTTTCGGGCTTTTTAGAATGCCTAGCCTAGAGAGTATATATGCGAACTACATCGCGGATTTTATTGTCTCTAGTCGTGTGTGTGAGGTCCCAATGGCAAAATTGGACTACATTACTTCATCTAATGAAGAAGATGTGGAATCTTTAAAGAAAACGTCAAACAAGAAGTTTATTTCAGAGAAAAAAGAAGCCTCAAAAAGTATGAACGAGATAGGAAAAGATGCAGAAATCGCTAAATCTGCCGTTAACGAAGCTTCTGATGTTGGAAAGTTATCAACTTCGGCGATTATAGCTTCAATCGACTTTGTTCTAAACTCCTTTTTTATATACTTTCCGCTGCTATATAATGAGGTAAATATTTTGACTAAGAAGGGGGGTTTTGTTGGATTTAAGGGGATTTTGTTGGATTTTAGGGGGGTTTCTCAGCTTCTCAGAGGGTTGTGTGTGTTGATAAGGAAGGTGTTTTTGGGAGAATAGGCAGTTTTCTTTGTGTTATCTTTGTGAGTTCGCGTGGATAGAAAGCGGATTGTTAGCTGCTTTTTTTGAGCAGGTAGTGATGGAGAGGGTGGTGGAGAGTGGGTTGGGGGGGTGGTTGGGGGTGTAGTAGGAGGGGCGGATAGCTGTATAGATGGTGGTGTGTGTGGATGGCGGTGTAGGTTGGTGTTAGTGTGTGTGGACCGTGCTTTGGGTGGGTGGTATACATTTTTGATGCTCGTAAGTGGCAGTATCCTTACTCTACGCTAATCCTATTCTTGTGTGTATCTGCTACTCCCGAGCTTATCTGTGTGTGCTGCCATTGTGTGCATTCCCTCCTCTACTACTGATAGAGTATGCATGCTGCTATAACCAATGCTGATGATATGAAAATATTCGCTCATTTCACCAATTCTTCAGCCTCTTCTTCTCGTTTCAAACGCTCTAAACTTTCATCTTTTGAATGAAGGTCACCCACTTTGATGAGTTTACTCAGAAGAGGTACAAATGGGGTTGAAGAGAGATGCTTTTATTGACAAAGTTGAGGAGATGAGGGGGAGTAGAAGAGGGGGGTCAAGGGTAAGATAGTGGAGGAGGGAAATGAGTTATAGAAGAGGCAGAGACAAGAAAAAGTGGGAAAACTACCAGAAAATCAAGGAAAAGAGAAGATGTGGAGCTCAGTAGACAAAAAGAAGCAGCTTATCAATCAAATCACAAAGGCAATCGAAGCTAAGTAAAGACTGAGAAAAAAGTCAAGCAGATTAAGTGGAGCTGCACACACTAGTAGTAGAAGGATCTCATCAAGCTATCCACAAAGCAAAGATTGAAGAAATGGAAGATGTTGCTAAAGAGAACAAAATGGGGGGTTTTTGTGATGAAAGAAGCCTTCCCACTTTCTAAAAGCGTATAGCTAGTTGCTAAGGGATATTCTCCTCATCTTTCTTCCTCTATTCTTCACTTTTCTATCCTCTCCTTCTCTCTCCACCTTCCCTTCCTTCTCCCACCTTCCCTTCCTTCTCCCACCTTCCCTTCCTTCTCCCATCTTCCCTTCCTTCTCCCATCTTCCCTTCCTTCTCCCATCTTCCCTTCCTTCTCCCACCTTCCCTTCCTTCTCCCATCTTCCCTTCCTTCTCCCACCTTCCCTTCTCTCCCCCCGTCCCCCTCTATTCTCACCCACCACACCCTCTCCCCTCACCCCCCTCAGGATCTTTTGGATGTCCAAGATATGCTTACTCAGCTTATGAAACTCGTAGTCTCCCTAGGTTTTGATGTTCCTACGTCTAAACTCTCACAGGATAACCCCAATAACCCGGTTTTCACGGTTAGAGCTGCTAGTATAGCGGCTTGTGATGGGCTAATTTATCAGTATCTTTCGGTAGGTGAGAATGGTGGGTTGAGGTGCTTGCCGGGGGGTCTGTTAAGCCCTAGCTTCCTCTTCAATCGGGCGTATTCTAGGCCTTTTTGGAGGCTTATTCCGAGGATTTTTCAGAATGTGATTTGCCATCTTCAAATTCTAGAAGAACATTTCTTCAGCGAAACTGATTCTGGTGTTTCTCCTCCTCTTCTTCATGAAGATAAAAGCGTAGGCGAAGGCATAAAACATCGATTTGAGTCTTTTCCGTATGTTTGTCTGTTTCTTCCTTCTATTTGGGATTTTGGGTTCTTCAGCTGTCGAAGATTTGATGATATTCTGCAGGCTTCAAACTGTTTAACGAGAGTCGAAGAGCTCGTGAATGTGGAGGTTCGGTTAAATGATTGAAGGATGAATGTGTGTGGGGGAGCTCTGTAGTGTGTGTGGAGTTGGGGGGTTCGTGTGTTACGTATGTAGGTGGGGGGAGGGGGTTTAGTAATTGATCAGAGCGATAAAAGTATTGACTGGTAAGTGTCTTATGTTGATGTTTCTTGGGTTGGGTGGGTGTGTTTAACAGAGAGAGAGAGAGAGAGGAACTTTTTTGGTGGTGTGTTTGGCTTTATGTGAGGGAGTTTACTAGCGGTGTGTTAGGCCCTGAATGAGACTTTATTGACATCTGTTTGCACGTATGTGTGTGTGACTTTTCTGGATCCCACTAGCCTAGTGTGTGTGCAGTTCTTTCTTTCTTTCTTCTCTCTCTTTTGAAAAGGCTCCTGTATGCTTTGAGCTTGTTTGATTGCATACCCTATATTGTATCGGCTCTCTGACTTCTGTGTGCATAACATTCTTAGCTTCATTTATTTGATCTTAAGCTCCCGTATCTGGAATACGCATTATCTGCATATTGAAAAGCCTACGCCAAATCGAGTAGATTTGACGGCTTCTCCGCTTGAGGAGCTACTTACTTTCTGTGTGTGTGTGCGCGAGAGGAAGCTAACACTCTGATGTTTGGATTTTTTCCTTAAGTCTCAGAGAAACTCGAAGGTATATAGCCTTATACCTTCGAGTTTCTCTGAGTATATTGAAGGCTGTGATGTCTATTTCTCCCCTCTTTAGTAGGTACTCGCCTAGTCTTCTATCTGGAGAGCCAATTTCCTTAGCGTAGAGGGATTTGTTTAGCGTATAGATTGGTAGCTAATGTACAGGTTGATAGCTAGTCTATAAGCCCCTTGCTAATGTTTAAGCTGATTGTGCTTGCTAAGATCTAACTTTTGCTGTATCTTTAGATTTGGACCTTCAGATGTACCATAGTGTGTGTGTTGATGTATAAGCCCGAGGCCCTTTCAAACGAGAGGCAGGTTAATCTTCTCCGTGATGTCAGTACTAGGGTATGTTAGCTCTCTTCCATCCTAAAGTATTGGCAAAAGCATATTTGTTTGCTATGATATTTAGTTGGGTGTGTGTTGTTTGAATGGGGTTTCTTTGATATCTCTTGCTTGCCTGTATGTACACTGCGCTTCTTTCGTGTGTTTAAGTGTTTCTAAACTTCTATTTGGTGTTTTTATTTGCTTTTATTTTGGTATGTATTTAACAAACACGTGGTGGTGTGTATGTGCTTGCTTGCTTGCTTTCATGATTGAAGTGACCCTAATTTTGTATGTTGTGCGCATGCATGTAGTAAGTGTTTACGGTTATCTTGTAAGTGTGCAGTATGTTAGGAGTATGCGATACATAAAGGTGTGTGTGCGTTGTAGGAGTGTGTATGTATATTTTGTGTCCTACGAGTGTGTGTGTCCTCCTAGTGTCTGTGTGTGTCCATCAAGTTTAGCCGTATATATCCTCCCCTTCGTCATAATATGAGCTTTTTTTTAGAGCTATTTTTCGTTAGGTTTTTTCTTGAGAATTTGCTTCTCTTTGCCTGAGTACACTTATTGAAAGCTTTACTGTGGAATGCCATGCTTCTTGGTTATCCGTTGCTTATGTGTGTTGTATTATAAGCTACGATCCTTCAAATACACCTCATTTCAGTAAATCTGTGCTTACCTACATCTGCTGAAGTAAGCGTAAGCGCTTAATTGTACACACACACGTGTTGCTTTGCAAAGAAGTTGCATGGACTTAAGCATCACGAAGGCATGCGTGCTAACGCACACACACACACAGATACTCTATCATTTTCGGCCTTCTTCCTCTCATTCCCTAGAATTTCCTGGTTTCTTCCTCTTTACCCTACAACTTCAGACTGCAAGGCTACTAAACTGCCTTATAACTCAGCTTAATGAAATCATATCGAGTGCTTCATCGGACCAAAAAGGATTCAGCTCCAAACAGGAAGATTCACTTAATTGGAGCTGCGTATTACTAGCCTTCTACAGAGCAGCATCATGCTTGGCTACACTCAAAATTCTACTAAGTCAACCGAGAAACCTCTCCGAGAGGTCTGCTTTCCCGGAAAAACGGGAATCTTCAAGTAACCGTAGCCAAACAACTCTAAAGATTATGGAAACATCCACATTGTCACTGAGTGATCAAAGCGCCTCCGTATACGTACTAATCACTAGGATAGTCTCCATTATGCTGGAGCAGCAGGAAAACCCTCGACTAAATCAATTTTTTAGGCAAGAAATCACGAAAAAATCAAATTTTTCTCCTTCCAATTCGAATTTTGTCAGGGATTTTTCCCCTTTAAAAAGTAAAGAAGATCAAACCGCAGCTAAGCTAGTTAATGTGAGATCAGACAACATAACTAGAGGATCTAGAGCAATCTTATCCTTCAAAAGTAGAAAAGATAAGGAAAGCAGCGAAGCTGTGAGCATCACCATGAAAGCTGGGAAGGGTGCTTCTTCATCGCCTATCTCGAAGAGCTTGGAAGAGCAATCTCTGCAACCATTTTGCTCACCTCTTCCTTGGGAGCCCCCAAATTTTTTTTTTTTCTCCCATCTTCCTGGGGAATTGACAAAGATTTCAACTATGGAGTATGCTACGAGCTGTGTGTGTTCTTTGCTACCATTCTTGTATCTCTCTGCAGATGGAAGCACATCCTGTCTTACCGATTCAATTTCAGGTACTGGCTCACCTGTAGCACAAAGCTCCCTCACAAAAGAGGCAATTGCACTCGCGTCGACAAGCGTAAACGATGGAGCTTCCTCGAAGTATCATGAGTTTGCCGAGAAAACTTGTCTTTTTCTCGGCATAAGCAGTAATTCAAAAGAAAGTTTTTCCTCTGAAACAAGGGCAAGCCTGCAGCCTTCTGTTGATAAGAGTGAGAAAAAAAAGCTTCCCCAGATGGTATGGCCGGTAGAGAAGCCACGAAAGAAGGGTAGCTTTCCGGTAAAAAATGATGTTAGATTGAAGATAGCGGAACTTTGCCGAATAGTCTTGTACATATTAGCTAAAGAAGCGGCTAGAGAAGCTGGAAGTTCGAGCTCCTTAATGAACCTACGAGCTTCTCGCCTCGCTGAGATTTTGCAGGTTTTTAGCTCCTCAATGCAAGGAGGATCTCATTCCTACCTACCACCCAGTATTACTAGTAGCAGTAACAATATCACTGGTATGAATGATAGAGTAGCAATTCGTTTGTTACCTCCGCTCTGTAGTGACGATTTATTAATGGGATTAGCAGAGTTACAGAGGACGCTACTCATCGGCTACATCGCCTTTGCTTATAGTCGCACTAGCAGGATTCATGGTGTGTACTGCTCAGAAGCGTTGATAAGGCGTTTCCCACACTTAAACGCTGGAAAGGCGTTGTTGAATGTATTCCCTTACTTTGCTCCTTCTAACAAGAATCATCTCAAACCCAACTACCCACCCGACCTTCACACCTTGATATCTCGCTCGGTAGCTACAAAGCAGGGCAAAAATTTGAGAGCTTCACTAGCTACTGCTTCTCGTCTTCATTTAGACCCTAGTCATAGCGATCAGAAAATCCTCTCACCTAATCCTCTCGCTGCTTTTCTAGACTTTGAATTTATCTTTCTTTTTGGTACTGAAGGTGCGATCACAACAGGCAGTTATAGACCGAGTAGTAGCGGTGCTGCTATCGCCAGCGAAGCAGCAGCCTTTGGAGGCACTAGCTTGCTGTCTTCGAAGAAACTCTCCCTTGGTGGCTGGAAATCTCGCTCGACCACCCTAAAGAATCGCATACCTAAGAAACAGCATCAACTTGAAGCTAGCGCTTCTAGTGACCTTCAAAATGGCTTTGCTTCTGATACAGAGAAAATGCCTGGATGTAATCCGTTTACTGCCTTTTCCAAAGGCAAAAAAATTTCCTCAAAGATATTTAATGTGCTGAATTCTTCAGCAAGTAATGTTCAGAGGAGCGATAGTAAACCCGTACAACCTAATAGTAGCCCCTTAAAGCTAGATTACAGGCGTATCCTGCAAGCTTGGACCGACCTAGATAATCTGTTAAGCCATCCTCGCTCTATACATGGGAGCAGCATTCGCGAGAATTTTACGAATTCACCGCTTAAACAGAGCCATGAGATGCATACCCCAAGTTATGATGGCCCTACAATCGATGAAGGAGATGGCTCTTTTCCTGCTTTCAAGCACGATGCATCATCACCCGTCAATGTAGTATCATCCCTACTGATCAATCTCTTCTCAAAATATCATCCTGAGCGTGATGTTTTGGATATCTTAAGCGACGAATGCTACTTGGCCTTCTTTGAAAACGATTCCTATAGATCTACTTTGCGAGAATCATCTTTATTTTCCTCAAGTGATAGAGTTCCTCTCTTTTTTACTGGAGTACGCCATCTCAATCCTGTATTTTTAAGCAGTATCAACCTCTTGATTCAGGTTGCTACGTTTGTAAGCTTGCAAGAGGTTGTGATGCAGAAGGGTGTTACCACTAGCGTGTTTGCAGAGAAGGAGATTAGTCTTTGGGATTTGCTGCCGTCCCCGTTTTCTAGTAGTCCCACCCTGGCGTTTCTTTCGTGTGTTGCTTCAAGGGGCTGTGACGTGTTGCTTGAATCTTCCGAGCAATCTTTTTCGAGCTCATCTCCTAGCCAAAATCACCTTCGATCTTCATCATCTTCAATCCAACCTGCCTCTCAACCATTGTCATACAAAGAAAACGGTGCCACACAAGATTTGATGACGATTGAGCTTGATGAAGCATTTGCTAGTACTGGTCAGAATGATGATTATCAATTCCTCTCGAACATTTTTTCATGTATTTTCTACTTCTTTTGCTGCCAAGCAATTGTATTGCAGCATGAGATGACGATTTCCCAGCTGGACCATGCGATTAGTACGTCTTCTACTCTCCATTCCAACCCTGAAGACAGGGAAGAAACGCATATTCCAAGAGCTTTACAAAATCACCGTAGCGTCTCAAATCCAGCAATTGTTTCACAAGGTAGTGGTAGTAGTTATCTTTCTATTCCTCATGCTGATGATATGAAAAAGACTGTTTTCTTGGGGGAAGCTTCTAGCAGCTTGCAGGCTGCTAACTTCGATGAAGCTACGATACTTCACGCTGTTGCTCTTGGTGAATACTGGCTGGGATCATCACTCTCGCTATTGCAAAAGGGCTTGAGCAGCGTATTTCCAGAGGCTAGCTTAAAGCTGTGGAATACTAACGACATAACTGCAGGAGTTACCTGCGTTGTCGCTGGAATAAACTTGTTGGCTTGCTTCTTTGAAGGCTTACTTCTCAAGTTGCTTGAGCTGCACCACTCTTGCGGGAGGCACATTAACTTTCCGAGTGTGCTGACTCGTGGATGGTACTCTTCTGAGCCTTTTCTGAGATTTTTAGAATGTTTAAACGCCATTCTTACACGCTTGTTAGGTGCTGTACGAGATCCTAGCACGGTGGCTGTGTGTGTCAGTAGTCCAACCTCTCATGCAAGCAATCAAGCAACAGGAATTGTTGATCCAGCTGAAGATATTCTGTGTGTACTAATTGTAAAGAGCTTGTGTAATTCGCTTCTTCCAATGATTTCCACGATTAAGCTAAGCTTAAATAGCGGTTTCTTCTTTGAAGGGATACACCAGAATTTTGAAGAAATTCTAAAGGAAAGTTGGGGGCTTTTGCTATCTTTTACATCGTTTAGCGATTCTTTGTATTCGGCAAATTTAGAGTCTTCGGCGCAGATCACTAGCATTAAGTCCTTGAAACCAAAATTTTCTGGAGTACCTAAGCAGAAAATGTTTGCTTCTTCACCTTTAGATGGAGATGCAATCACTGCCAATTCTGCATCGTTTAGTCTTGATCTGGCTTCCGAGAGTTTTATAGATGCATCTTCAGAGAGCATCTTCGGTTACATCGCATCATCTTCGAATTTTGAGTATCTGAATGCTTTTAAGAATATTGAATCATTTTCTGATTTGGCCTCCAAAACTCGAAAAAAGGATTTGTCTTCCTTGTGTATAGCAGATCCTTACACAATAATAGCCTCCTCCTCCCCTTCTTGGAGGGCAACTAGAGTTCTCAATCTCATCCATTACATATCTTCCCAGAACGATGTTGAGACTGAAAAATTGAGTAAAATGCCACCACAAGTTCTAAACGCCGGGCCTGTATTGTTAACTGTTACTCAAAGCGCTAGGTACGTTGGCTATTGAAACATGCTATGTCGAGCAGCTTATTGCGTCCTTTAAGGCATACGTGTGTGTGTTGTAATTCGTGTTTGTTTCTCTTGTAAGTCGCGTGTGTGTTGTGTTTAAGATGCATTTTCCTTTAGTCTAAACCTACAAATTGAGCAATGCGTTCCTGATTTTGTGTTGAAATTAATCTTCTTTCAGCTCAAACTATTTGTTATTCTGCACAGTTATTTATAGCTGTTTTCTTGGCAAAGACAAGAATTTTTTCTAGAAAATTGGGTATTCTTACTGTTTTTCCTGGTTGTAATCTTACGGGATTTGAATCACGTTACTTGCTTGTAGTGTAGGAATTCTGTACTTTGGCAAATATGTTGTGTTTAAAGGGCTTCTTTTTGTTGAGTTTCAGAAGCTCTCCTTCTTGTCTTGTTTCTTGGGTGCTGCATCAGAATTTTTTGTTTCAAACCAATTTTGCTTCTCATCTTGCCTGCTGAACGCTGAAAAGCTTTATTTTTGGATGCTTTCTTAGAGCTCATGGGTCAATCTGTTTCTTTTTTAAGATTACAAGGTTTTATAGCTGCTTTACTTTTCTGAACAATAATCTTGCGTTTAAACTTTTGGCTGCTCTATGTGAATAGAACAGCTCACTCTTGCTTTTATCGGTTTTTTTTCTGGAAAATCACACAACCCTAAAAAACGCGCTGTTTTGCTATAAAATATTTTATGTTATATCTTCATTGACTGCCTGGAATTTTTAACTCTGCCAAAACAATTTTCTTTCGAACCACCCGTTTTTTGGTTTAACAGTTAGGATGCATTACAAACAGCATCTTTCCCCCAAGATTGTTGCCTCCTTTTTTTTAATTGGGAAATTTTTTTGAATGATATTGCAGGGTCAGCTCCGGTAGCAACACCATCATATCTTTTGAAGTTAACCTGCTCAATTCAGCAGGAGCAAAAATGAACCAGATTTGCCTAGAACTTCAATTGGAGCTTAAGGAAGGTATCAGAAGAGGTGCCTCCAAAGTTCACGAGCCTTTTACTCACTGTGAGACTGCAGAGCGGAATGAGCATCACTATCAAGAATCCTCCAGTGGATGGTTAGAAGATCTGTACGATCCTTCACTCCTCTCTAGTGTTTTTCGCTTTGTTGGGCATAGCCAATACTTCATAAGATCCCTCGATGAGAAAGACTCTGCTGTGTGTCTTTTTGAGGTTGAAATTTGCGAATGGGCTGTTGTGGATGTGTATTTTTCGCTGGATTTTGAGACGGAAAATTCTGGTTACTCACAAAGTGAAGAATTGGACCTGGACACCGGTTTGCATGATTTTGAGACTGAACAGCATGAGGAGATTTCTGGAGTTACTACGGCACTAACTGTTAGGAAGATGAATGATCATTCTATTTCTGACTTTCTTGCCCTCATGACTGGTTTAGAAGAAAATAATTTTCAGGAACGTGCCGCTGCGAAGCGAAATTATGATTCTACACTCTGTTGCCATATTCCGTTCACCTTATTTATGAGGCCATACTATGGATTTGGCACCTGGCTGAATCTTCGCAGTATTCCTGCTGAATTACTTTCTTGTGGCGAGGTAACAAAATGTTCTTTGCTAGAAAAGCTAGAGCTTTGGGCGACTGCAGATATGAAATACAGCGATTATACTTGGGTGGATGCTGTGTCAGCGGCTGTTTGGAGCCCCTCGTCCATGCTCATGGTACGCTTCTTTGCTGATGTGTGTTTGATTCACGATTTTTATTGTAGCTTCTATGCTCTATTGTAACTTTTGCATCACCATTTTTAATCCATGCGTTGCAGATAGCCGCCTGTTCCACGATGCGAATCTTTGTTGCTGAGGCTTATGGTCTAGGGGACATTGTAACTATCATCCTTTCGTTCAACGAACCCTGTGAAGTTAATTATGGAGCCGATACTTTGGTTGCAGAGGACCCTGTCATCGCGAAACTGAAAGCCAATGCTATTAATTCTTTGTGCCGAGCGGATATCGTGTCCAGCAACGCTTATCTTCCAAGATATTTTGCTAAATACATTGAGGTAAATTTTTTAAAACCCAATTTCTCGATATTACCTCCCCTTATTTTTATGCTATTTATTTACTTGCAGCACTGGATGTCGTAAAGGAAATTCGTTAGGCATCATGATACGCGGGCGAATTGTCAGCATTATCGAGGTTTCTTAAACTGGAAAGTCTTCTTTTCACTTTCATGGCGGCCTTTATATTAAAAAAACTTTTCGTTTGGCTTTATAGCCTGTAGAAAAAGTGAGTTTGTTGATAGCGCTCAGGAACCTGGCGCATAGAGGGTGAAACCCCTTTTGGTGCGTTGAAAAGAGGGTTTTTGCCCCTCTTTTTATCGCCCAAGTTTTTAGGTCTTTTTTTATTTTTTGTTAAGTAACGTACTTACGTTAGATTTTTTGTTATTCAAATTATGCTGATTTACAAAAATTCGTGAAGGAACTTTATGTGATATACCTCAGTTTTCCTATCAGGAAAAGCTTAACCTATAATTGAAGTTGAGCGACTGTTTACCTATCTACCTCATTTTATACTGATCTAACGCTAAGAGCTCAAGCTATCTATGGCTGGATAAAGCATCAGTTTAAATGGCTGCTTTTGCTTTGTTCTTAAAAATATTTTTCGCTAATAGTAACAAAATTGCCTTCTCTCGTATAAACATAAGTAGCACTTCTCTTGCTAGAGGCCAGAAGCTCGGGTCAAATTTTCACACGCCGGACTCCTTGATATGAGGCTAGTTTTTTGGTGCGAGCTTAGTGACAATAGTTAGTCTGACGTTGGCCGGCATAAATTCTTAACAGCAGTCCTTTAATTTTCCTCCTTGAATAATTTTACTGCATTTTAAATACTACGCTCCCTTGTCATATTTTTCTGCGTAGTTAACTAACCTGTTTTTTAAAAAAATTTGAACTTTAAGTGTTGATTCATTTTTCTTCAAAGACAATTACTTCTTTTAGATCAATTTTTTCTCAGGTTAAAAATCTGTCCACTCATAAAGCTTTCTCCTGCGCATAAAATAATGATTTGCTCTGTTTTTCTACTACGATTTCAATACTTTTCACGGATACGAGACGTCTCTCATGATCTTTTGATAAAAGTTCGCTCCTGATATGCATTGATAAGCCCTGGCATATTTGTTTAATGCTAATTCAATGTTTGAGGTAATTTGGTCAGGATTTATTGAGGATACCCTTTATCCGTTGGCACAGGTGTAATGTAACAACCGCTTTGTGGTGCACAACGTTCGCATATTAAAATAAATTTGCTGCGTGTTCTTTGGTTTTATTTGCAATGTTACCTGTGGCACGTATTTGAAGGGGCTTATTAACGAGTGGCGGTACCGGTAATTTATTGTGTAGTAGAGTCGCGAAGTTGAGTCGTGGTAGTTTCATTTGTCATGGAATATTGTTCACATAATTAATGAGCTGGCATAGCAGTTTGGGAGAACTTTTAATATTCGGGTTTTGTGTAAATCGACCGATCTTTCATCCTCGAAAAGATTGCCGCAGTTAAAAACGGTAATTTCGCTGTATGATTTCCCTGGATTTTTCCCTAATATTTAAATGTATTGTCTTAAATTTCATGGAATACTGTGTACGGAACAGTTTAATTTAGACATAAGTACCTGGCATGGTACTGCTATATTCAAGCAGTTATCGAATATTCTTGCATGCTTTAAAGCGACTAGGAACTTATTTCCAGTGCTTTTGGTCATTGATACTATTAGAGAAACTTAGCCGAGCAGTTCAATACTAACGCGGTAGCTGCAGTAAATTCAATGGACCAGTACACAAAGTGTACTTACAGCAAACAAGTGCACGCTGCCTCAATTTTATTAGAACTTTTGAATGATAAATATTCACAAACGAGGCTAAGGAACTGTCTGTAGCACCTCAAAAGTCACTCATCTTGGTGAAAAACTCTAGCATTGGGGGCTAGCATTGGTAGATTAGGCTTGAAATACACCACGGCAATAGGGTACCTCCTGTATTGCGGTTACTGTTCCGTTTCTAGCATCAAATAATGATTGCTTTGCTCTGCGTGATGTTGCTGGTATGCAGCATTTATTCAGAGGTGAGCGGAAAACATCCGTCACTCTATGGCAACTCTAAAGTAGTGGCGGCCGATCCGATAGTAGGAATGGAGTACCCAGTAAATCCTGCTCAGCAGGTAAGGGGTTGCTGCAATCATTCTAGAGCAGTGCTGCTCGCAAGCTTTAGGGGGAGCAGCCTCAATAATTTCGACGGGAATATTCAGGAGGGAAATTTGATTCCGAGGAGCGCCATAGCATCTCTAATGCACACGGTAATTGCTCCCAATGAAGCGTTGCTATAGCTTATCGAGGACCTTGCTTTACAGAACTTCAAAGGTAACTCAGCGTTGGCTATAGCCAACCTAGGGGTTACAGCGAAGGCGAATCAGGCGAGCAGCAATTATCAATCAGCTCGGAAGCCGTGCAAGCGAATGAAAACTAAGCAGCCCCGCAAGCCAAAACCCATTGTATATGCATACAGTTGCTGGTTCTAGCCAGTTAAAAACATTTACCTTTTTGTTTAGGATCTGTCGCTTCCAGTCATGCCTCCAAAAGTAACCGCTTTCTACATGGAAATACATCTCCGACGAATGTAGCCTTATTCATCAGAATACTGGAGTATCCGGACGAGACGCCCCACTCCCTCAGCATTGGGACATGAACTTATACGCCTCAAGAAAGGTTCAAAATTTGTTTGACTTTGGTTTTCCACGAGTTAATAAAACAACAAACATACATCAGGTCTGCCCAAAGGGTTGCGTGCCAGTTTGAGAAACCCAATGACATACTTTTTCCCTTCCTTGAAGGGTAGATATCATGGGTAGAGAGCGTATATCTCAAGAAAATTCCCGTTACTTTTATCATAAAATTTTTGTATAATAGCTAGGTTATCCCTTGCTGGTTTACTCGCTTCGCAAAGCGAGCGCCTTCCCAACACATCGACACTTATATGTTTGCAAGGAGCTAGTTTCATTGCTTAAGCAAGGTAGTAACGGAGTTACCACATTGTAAGGATAAGTGAGCATCATGGATCATTTCTACAGTTTGCTCCAAAGGAAAATAAGAAGCCTTTGTGACATTCTCATTGGGTTGTGATATTTTAAAAGCCAGCAGAAATAAAACTGTCTTCTTGAGAAGCTGCAAGATATTTTGACCCACAAGGTAGATTGTCAAACGCTACGCCCTGTAAAGAATCTTCGCGCATGGATTGAACTAACAGCTCAGTAAACATTCCAAGGCAGATTTTACTGGATACTGCAAGGCTGCATCATCTAGTATTGATAGCAATGAAATCTAGGAATTTGCAGCAACACATTTCGCTTCCGCGCCCGTACTGTCTTCTGTACACTATACCCATCGATGACTACTGGCTGCCACCTTGTAGTCGATATCCATCATCATCTCCATTGCATGACTGACACTCGCATTTCTCATCTAAGTACCGCACATGCTGCCACTTTGCAGTTGGTCAGCCTTCACAATCCTATATACCTAAGCCACATAGATGCTCAATTTTCCAGGTAGCGCCATTTTATGAAATGAATGCCAATGCATTCGGCGCATTTTATTGTGATAAGCTAGCCTTGAAAATTGGATTGAATTCGGCATCCCTCACACTGAAGTAGCAAGTTAGCTATCGTAGAAACGAGTCGCCTTGTCCTTACCAGTAGATTCAACGAAGTATAGTTCATCGAAGGGAACGCAAGAAATACCAATGCAAAGGGTAACTCTTAAGCTGCCTTCATCAATGCATTGGCAGGCTCCTCTCAGCTAAATAAAGTCTGCCCAACTGACACTTCGTAGCAACGCTTTCACTAAAGGCGACTCTTGCAAGCGTATCGCACGCCTTTGTATTAGCCTATACAGTTGCACTGCCCGTGATGAGCATACGTAAGCAATGCCCCAACTAAGATTTTTTCTGCTGCGCATGTGCCTTCAATCAGTTAGACGCTTTTCCACATGATCGCAATACTGAATTTAGAACGTCTACCGCGTTTAGTTGATATTATATGCTAGCCTGCCTGGAGTGTAGTTACACGCAAATGATGCATCATTAGACGATAAACTTCTCCTTCAAGTGAAGGTTAAGAACATCAATTTTCCTTGTTTTGTTACACAATGCTATATTATGGTTGAATACCAAGAGAGAGAGCAATGATTGGAAAATCAACTCCGTGCGGTACCTCTATTGCCTCACACCTATGACGCTTTTGCGGGCTAAACCATTGACTGCTCCCAACTAGGTTATGCAAGAAAAAAATATGGAGACAAATCTTCCTAGTCCTCAAAAACTCATATGCGTGGGACGTACAAGCATGGTTTTACCCTACGCAATAGTGGCATACGCTATTCTGACGACCTGCACGGTTGCCGAGGTATTTTCTTGATACTCGTGGTTTTTGCTAGCTTGCGCCATAAACAAGACAATAGGATGGACCGTCAGTACCGTCCCTCATGAAGGTAAGCGCATATATGGTGCATACATACGCTAGACTTTACTCACAAATGAAATTGCTCCGCTCAATTCCAGGATCTGGGTGACAGCTTTAAAAAAATTGCTTCGGAGGGGCAAGAAAAGGAGGTGACCCTCTAATGAATTTCAGCCCAGCTTATACCACATAGGCTAGTATGTTTATAGCCCTCAAAAGACAGACTTCAACCTAATGCCATAGATGAGGCTGTTAAACATGCCATGCTGAAGGTGATGCCTTCCGCAATAAAAATTTCACTCGCTCATGGAAAATATACGTGAATGAAAACGTGCAGTTTGAGAAAAGCGCAGGAAAGACTATACTTGATTTCGAGAGCAAGCAAAAATTCCGCAGCGGTAGGTCATGAACCTAAGCTTATTAGAGGGTGGCAGTTTAACTGCCCCTTCCTCGCAGCTGTGTTGAACTTAGCTGAAGAAAGGATCAAAAAGTACTGGCTTATTGGGCAATGCAAGTTTGTCGTAGTTAATATGCATATTCTGCTCAAAACCAGGCTGACCATCGCATTCAGGAGGGACTATACGCAAGCCTGCCCTAATGGTGTGTTATCAGCAGTAAAATGTAGAGCTATAGCATACAACACTAATTTACAGATTGGAAGTATTCCGTCACCAATGAAAAATGTATTCCACCCGATGACTACGTCGGCCCGTAAGAAACTATCCATGCTAAATTAAGAACAAATTAGTGCCAAAATGTATGAATATCAGCTGCCAGGCCACAGGACTCAAAAATTCGAGCCCTCTAGAAAAAGAGCAGTTTGCATGGCGGTTAGTTTTCAATCCCCTAGAGGCTCAGCAAACAATGTTAACAAACTATTTAATTCCAGTTGTGCAGCGGAATGGCTCTGCATAAAAAGTAAGTCACATGGTACTACACACAACGCTATACTAATCTCTCCCAAAGGGTTGAAAAAGGATTTCTCCACTCTTTGTCCAGAGAACTGGATAAACCCAGGTAAAAATTATAGAGAAATCCATTAGATTATACACAGGGATAAGAACTAAAAACCACCCATAGAGGGATCATTTTGTATCGCTCCATGGGTAAAGTGTTACAGTTTCTCCCACAGGTCTATAATGGAAGCACAAATCTTAACATAGGACTACAAAGGAACTTGCAGCCCTGCCATGGATTTTCGATCATTCACAGAACTTCAAAAAGCAACGTGGTCCTCTATGTGTGAGTTGCTTCACATACTTATAAAAAGCCCGAAAAAATCATGAAGTGTATTGAAGGCGACGCGCATTGGCCTTACCAAGAAAATATCTCGCAAACTACGCAAAAGAAAGCTATGAATCAATTTTTAGACGGGCCCGCAGACGACGATGGGAAAATACATAAGACGAGCACAGCAGCTAATAATCAGTAGATTAGATAATGGTAAGCATAAACACCGCGGTTCAGCATGTTAGCAATAAAAGTGCGATTCTAAAGCCATATACTCAATACCTAAACGGCTCTATATTAGCCAAGTTTTCTAGAAAACCTCTTTATCCAAGAAATATAGCAAAAAGATATCCATAAAATTATCCTGCAGGTTATCATCGCTAGTTAAGCCATCTTTATCTGGTAAAGTTGAAAAAGCAACACATCGGAACACAACTGCAAATTACAGCTAAACGTGCTCCTCATCTGAGGGAGTGATACCGTTATCATGCAAGACTTCAAACGAAATTTCTGCTTCTAATTCTGAAGTGTTGTGAGGGATCTGTTCAACAGAAATAAAGTGAAGATGTTCATTAACATTAGTGTAAATGCATGTTTAACAGGATATAAATAAGACTTACATTAGCTTCAGCCATTTTTTCACTGAGCTTAGATTGATGATATTCGTTCAACAAGCGATCAATTTTGCTTCTCTCCGTTGTCACGTCATATTTTTTTGGACAGGTCGCATCATTACTCACTCCGGGTATGCAGCCCATGCTACAAGTACATTTTCCACCCAAAAAAGTGGGAATCTCCTATAAGAAAAAGGCAGCACATTTATGCCAGAACGTGAATATATGAGCCAAAGACAGCCATGCACCTTTTGTATACCTCAGGATTTATTAAAGCTGCGATATCTTCATGTTCTGCAATAGGCTTGTTTCCAACAGTTTTGTGAAGCCATAATTTTCCCAATGCCCTTTTGCTAAGGCCTAGACTACGAAGCCCATCAATAAGGACACGAACCAGAGAAGGAGGATTGACCAAAATCTAAAAAAAAACATTGAAAATAATAAAAAAAACGAAGAAATTCCTTGAGAATAATCTTAAAACCATTCAGTGAAAATTTACCGTTTTTCCAACTAATTGTGGATGTAAAAATTCCGAAATCTTTGATACTTGGCTGAAGAGTTTCATAAACCTTAAATCTATAAATTTAGTCGATGTGCCTTTCATATCGATCACTCGATAAGTTTTGTGCACCTTTCCTGTTTTTCGAGAGCACTGATCACACCACCAGTATTCCACCTCGTTTGAAAAAATTATGTAATCGCACAGTATCTTCAAAGGAATTAAATCTGTCAGAGCGCTGAAATTGCAACAAGTTATCCTTACTAAGACAATCGGCTGACCATTTCTAGTACATTTGTGACCCCAAGCAGCAAGGTAAGATCGAATACTTGGAATGTAGGGTAATAGATAAGCGGGAAACTCCACATCTTGCTCCATGTGGTCAGCTTGCATCGCCTTCTGCTCAAAAGAAAAACAGAGTTGATGAATAGTAAGAGTACCAGAAAAGTGAGGTGACCGCTCACTGGAATAAGTGGATATAGAATCTGCATTTGATTGTTTGCGTCTCTGTGAGAGTGTCCAACCTTATTTTTCTTACTATATTGATTGAGAATAATATGGTAATACGAGTGGGGGGAAAATTTTTCGTTACCTTTACGACGCTGTAGTTTTTCTTCCTCCAATGAACTGATTGCGCCACTGCATTTGCTGCAAGGTTCAAAACATTGAGAGTTGCTTTTATTAATGATTTTACATCTACTCAAAAAGGAATAGTATCTGCAAATTACCTGGTCAAAACCAATCTGCAGACAAAATTACAGCAATTATATGGACAAAAAACAAGCAGAAAATATACACAAGGTGACGGGTACTCTCCTATGCGCGCAAACCATCAAACGAACTCAATACGTCACTATTAAATGCCATGAGGTGAATCCTCCTATTATTTTCCCTCTTACAAGCTTTAGCCGTATCGCCTCGATATGACAAGACATATCGTAATAAAAATAGATCATCTTTGAGCTGATTGGAAGTAATTCCACTTAGGAGAGAGCTTGTAGCTGCTCTTAATTCTAGAATAGCAGCTTTGTTCTGTAAAATCAAATCCCGTAAATCCGCCATATCAGAAGTATCGCCTCCCCCAAATGACTCGTATAAGTTTTCTTGTGCCATCACGGCAAAATCGCAAGTACTCGATCAATTTAGAGATGAGGTCACTGCACTGTCCCTCGAAGAGTATGTAATGTTCCTGTGAAGGTAGATCAGTTTTTTCTATTTTTAGATAGAGAATTCCTCCTAGAACAAGGTAGCTGCAGTAAGGTTAATAGTGCTATCGCCATTCCGCTACCACAAAATGAACTTGATTCACAAACTATCGTGACTCACCATTGTGAACTTGGACAAAAGTTTCGCCGAAGATAGCTAGATAACTTTAAGTAAAACGTGAATGACCTTTTCAAGCCTACATACCATTGAAATATACAAACTGCATGCAACAAGTTAGTCTTTCTGCAAACAGATTTATAATCAAAAAATTTCGCAAGTCACCATGCGGGTAAATTTAGTTAAGCGAATCATGCAGCTAAATAAGGTACAACCAATTTGCATTGAAAAATTCAATGGCTTTCAGAGTCACCTGTTTAAATCAATGCCGTAGTACTAAGTGGCGCATCAATCTTCGTCACGTATGGGAAATATTTGCCACCTTTCTATGATAGAGAAACCAAGCTCATGCCGAAACATTATCCGAATTAAGCGGTGGACAAACCAAAAACATTTCTAGCGCTGGGCAGCAAGTGTACAGATCCCTTCAAAGCTCGCCTAGTGCTGGCGTAGTCACCCATTTATATAGATATTACCATGATAAGCTAAAAATGAAATGCATTGTTATTCACAAGATATATATGTAAGCGACAGGTTTACACACTGATAAAACCTTGGTAACATTTCAAGAAAAAAAAATTGCCACTGGCTAAAACAACGGTCATCCCGTCAAAAACATAAGCAAGACAAAAAATTCGTTTAGTCCTATCAAATAGCTACTGAAACACAATGGCATGACGCTTTATACCAATATCAAGCACAGCGAAGGTTTCACAAAAAATTTTAACTGTATATGCGGATGTCCCTTACATCCTCATAAACTGCTTACTGCCCCTTACTCTAAGTATCAAATCTTTCCAATATGTTTTTGGTCCCTAGAGTTCTTTCAGCATTTTCCAACATGCATGCCTTCAACAACAGTAGGGACTCCATCCAGCAGTGATCTTCATAAAAACATCCTATAAAAGATATACTGGTGGAGCACAGCGGCCACAAAATACAGTCATCAATTCTGTACAACGCAGAGCCAGATGCGCCTGGTTGATGAAGCTTACGCCTCTCGGAATCGAAATGTACCCAACTAGCACCAATTTTAGGAGCAAAATGCGTCGTGTTTATGATACTTCGAGTCTAAGCAAGCGACAAGGGCAGCCATTTGAGGTCCCTTCTCGCATAACAGCAATGTTGCTAATCAATAAGATTGTAGCATGAGCCTTCAAAACCTATTAAAGCACATGGAGATTTGGGTCCGCAGGCATTCAATCATTCCTCCAACAGCGCAGTCACAACAAATATGTATCCAGATGGTAGGTGGATTTTCCATGCAAAAAAAGTTCTTCTGAGACATCTATACTTGAAAAACAAAAAACCGTAGTTTACCCCGGCAAAAAGTAAAAATATTCTTACCGCGCAATTCTCAATTGAGAGGGACTAAATCATTTCAAGGATGGCAAAACAGACACCTTTTGCCAACAGTAGACACGCGGGCGAAGGAACAAGCCAAGATTCATTCAGCGTATACCTATTATGCTGTAAAAATATCATTTACCTTACTGTTTCCATGGAAAAGATACCGCCGTTAAAACGCACCCCTGCAGATAGCTGTATAACTAAAATAGTACACGATGCATTGTAGACCCCTATATTGGACCAATATTTGACTAGAGGGAAAAATCCATCGTGGTACCGAGTATTCAACAGCTTCAGGATATTCTTTTGCAGTGGGCACACTGGGAATAACGCGCAACACCATGGTAGTCATGGTACGCGGCAGCTTTTCTTCGTCACGTAGCGCAATGTGCATTGGGGGTGGCAGTCTCGCTGGAAGTAGAAGCGTCGACACGAACCACTGCAGAGGTCACGCGGTGGACATATCAGTTAGCATTGGATTTTTCAATTTGTCTGGAATAACCTATAAAACAGGGAATTGGATATAAGCTAAGCATGCAACACTATGGTAAACCTTACGAAGTTTATAGCGTCAGGAAAGTTGGACTACGGAATCGATGACACCCTAATTACTTTTCGGCTTTTTCCGTGCTTTAGGGTTGCTTGATATCTATATGCTCTAGCGAATGTGTAATTTTGTCTTATTATTCAGCAAATGAAGTGAGTTGAAGGGTGCATAATCGGAAACACTACGAACGACAGCACACAATACGTATGGAATTGAGTCATTAAATACTTGTATTCACGTTTATTGCAGGCGCGGTTTTTTCTAATAATACTAAAAAAATTAATATTCCCCTTTTTTATTGATTGTAAACGCTTGCTAGCCCACTTGATGAGCTATTACCATCATTACGACAAGCATATATCCTTGTAAATATCATGTTTTACCACTTAATTTTCCAGAAATATATATATTCAGCTGCTTTCCTCGAAAATTTTTGATAAATATACAGCCCTCCTAAATGCATTTCCGTTTCTAGCATTTGCTATATGCCATCCGAATGTCAAATCATGCAATTAAGATTTGATCACAATGTGTTAAAGCGTGCCCAATTTACATCAGAGAACTGGCTACACAAATTATAGCTGAAAATGATGTTTTAAGTCGATTGTTCATTCTATTCATGGATACTAAGAGGTATATGCACTCAAAGCTCTCATCTGGTAGTATGAGTTGCCGTAATTTCACCTTATAAAATTACTAGTAACTGAGAGCCAGGCGTGCGGCTTCACTATATTTGTCATATTGGCGTCACCTTTTGGATAACTTATAATTTTACCAGTTAAATCTTTAATGTTTGAACATATACTTTCGAAAAAATACTTATCTAGCTAAAGTTTTTGACCGAGCCATTATTTTTATCTGCAAGGCCGCTTGTAGGCCTGTTTTATCATTTATTGCAACTTATGTGTGCGACTACTTCATTCGACCTCGCCCAGCCTAAAGATCACGCGTCTGCAGATTAATTTTTTCTGTAAGATCAAATTAACTTAGGTAATATTTTAATTAGAAGCCTATGATATCCTATAAATGCAAGAAATCGCGATATTTCTAAGTTATTATCGAGTTTCCTTTAATGTACCTCACTCTTGACTATAATTAATCCTGTCCAAAGTTCATGATAGTTTCTAATACTCGTATTTCATGCAATAAGCTAGAAAAATTCGCGGGCATCACGCTAATAAACGCATAATTTCTTCAACTGATGCAAAGCTCTAAATATTATCAGAATAGGGTTCCCGAAGTACCAGAAATTACCCAAGGACTAAAAAATTTTGCTGAGGAATTCTTCCATTTCTATAAAATTGAGACAGATAAAGCAGTACTGATTTTTCAGATCTCGAATCAGCTGCTTTATAAGCAGAAACTGCTTTTTTTAGAAAAGAATTTCAGATTAGTGTACCCTCTAAAAAAGCAGCGAATTTTTAGCGTCTTTTTTAATCTTGTTTTCCACACATTCAGCTTGTACTTCGCCTACATTATCAAATCAAAAAATAAACCCTTGGTTCAGGGGACAAAAGTAAATTCAAGGCTTCACATTTTTGGGTGAAACATTTGGAGCCGAGCTCGCTTATTTCCTTTCAATAAAGGTAATACAGGATACATTGCCCAAGCACTTGATGCCCTAGTGGCGTCATCAAACTTATGTGCAGGACCTTTTTTTTCCGCATGAGAAGTTGCTGAGTGTCATTGCCTACAAGTTGAACCTTTGCAATTTTAGGGTTCGCGATAAAAAACGGATACACTTTTTAGTACTATGTTTCTGAGTGGTTTAAACCGTAGGTTTCTAGCGTAACTACAACCCTGGTAATATTATCCTGTGGGTTTTGTTTGTACCGCAGATTTTTAAACTAGAAAAGCGTCTGCTTACCTATATTTAATATACCAGAGCAGTCTTCCCATAGTTATCTAATATCCAGGGATTAGCAGTTTCAGGGTTCACGTCAAGAAAATCCTGAAGCATCTATAGACAGTACTAGGAAGCTAATTTCACTGAATTCATCATAAACTTTTTCTCGCTTATTAACCCACCCCTATATCACGCATAGTCGAAAGGTAAAATCCTAGTGATAATTGTAACATTAATTTCATACCCTTTAGCCGTAGCCTTCTGCTGCGTTATCTGCGCCCCACCCGATTCCACAGCGTTTTAGTCTGACGCTACGTACAGTCAATAACTGTGAAAAGTGATCTTAACGTATAGATTCGCTTTAAACGTGCACTTTCATAATAAGTATTAGTGTATATGGCGACCAGATGCATCGTGGCAATGCTAATAAAAGCAATCTTGCAATTTGTGCGTGCACACGTCGGTGGGTAATGATTGCTGCATTGCATTAGAAAGCTTCCAGATGGGGCAGTTTCAAAATGAGAGCGCCACGGGTAACCTGGTGTGAAGTGGCGGTGACAACTTGAACTGCTGACGGCAACCAGCCGACCGAGTTCAAAAAACAAGCGTAGACCACCTCATATCTTCAGGTGAATTCTCTAGATTATTACTTCAAGTAGTACGCTACGACGCACCAGTCACCGTCAATGGTAGTGCTATTCGTGTTCTACACGGTGCAATTTTATGGCTTCACATGCCTGGAAAGTACTTTTTTGTCGTGTATATGTCCTCACCGGGGATGATGAACATGCAATAACTTCGTCAACGTCAATTTACCAAAGTATGTGGACTAGTTGCAAAGGTTATGTTTTACAGCAATTGCCTTTGTGGCATACTTGATATTTTTGATGTGAAGCTCTCTATCGACTTAGCTATCAAGGGTATCTTGAAGTGGGCAACATCAATTTCACCTCATATCGCCTTTTATTGTTATGTATAAGTTGTTAAATATACAATTTCAGTTGCTAAAGATTTTACAGCATGCGAAGTTAATGCGGCGGAGTACCCCGGTTTTTTTTACGAAAGCAGCGGCATTGTCCATGCGTCGCTTTACTTCAACTTACGTAATGGGGAAAGTTTATTAATAGGTTATGAGATCACTTTCTTAGTGATTCATGTTTGTGCTGCTCATCCGTTGCAGCAGGGCATTCTATGTTTTTTATTTACTTTCATTTATTTGATATGCTGGAGAATAAATAATGGTTTGCATGAATGTGCTTATTGCTTCTTGAAAGTGGAACTTTTGAGACTAATTCGTGATGTTCGTGAACAGCCAATATCTCAGAATTATGGCGCTATTTGGTTCAATTTGCTTCAGATACCTGATGGTTGTTAGCACTGATGATTCATGAAAGTATTCTCCTGCTACATAGTTTTTTTGATGAATTTCTAGACCACTTCGAGTTTCAGATATTGTCTTTCTTTTACAAACTTTGAGTAACATGCAGCTATGTTCACTATCAATGCTTCCTCAGGCGCTAAGGCTCATTTGCCTCCCGGCACCTTTGGCTTGCCTGGCGTGATGAGTTTTCCTTATTATACCTCATTAATATTATGCAACCCTTCCTAATTTTACCCAATTTTCAAGTGTTTTCAATAAAGAGTGAGCTTCAGCTACAACGTTTTTGATTAATTTGGGGGCATAGAATTTGCGTCGTGCAAATTTAATAACTTACATTCTTCTGATTTGAGCTTATACTGAACGTGATTGTAGTGTCAAATAAGCTTTGGTGCAAAATCTAGTTGTAAGGTCAATTTTTTTAGCCGAGCTCTAGGCTTATTTTCCAAAAAAAAGAATCCTTGAAAGCCAGTTGAATGTTTAGATGCATTTAAATGATCTTTAAACATATCATGCTGTCCATCTCGTCAGCTTCCCTCCTATCTAATTACTCTATTGCCTGTTGATCAGTGTAGTTATTGGGATTATTTAGCACAGAAACCCTCGATATCGCTCTCAAATGTTTTATTAGTGCTATTATTTTTCAATTTTTTTAGTTTATGCTATTAGTGGGAATAATTTGAGCGATGTGTATTAAACGACCTACGTTATATAATCTCTTGGTTGTATGATGATAGGAACTAGCTCAACTTGTGCCTAGGCTTTTTATGTGAAGATGAATCTCATTTTTATACATGAGGCCTAGTTTGTGACAAAGAAGATGGCGAGACATCGGCATTATACCGGGATTTTGGGTGGTAGCAATAGGCGCAGCCCAGTTGCGCCTGCTATGAAGAATCTACCCAAGCTTTCCAAGCGGATTCGAAATCATTCGAAAGTTTCCGCGAATGTTTCAGCGCTTTCTGTGTCTACATTGCCACAAAGCCCCTATGTGCGCGAATCAAGACCTCTTAAGATTTCGTCTAAGCCGAAGAGTCGGGCTAAGCAAAGGAGTTTGTGGTTTTCACGCACAAAACTACGTGCGAAACTCCAAAAACATTCAAGAATCGCAGAAACATCAGAAAATGGCGATAACCCCAAAGTTTTAGATGAAGACTCACACCTGGTTGACTCTGGTGCGGCAAAACTGCAGGAGGAAGATGGTTCAATTTCTGAACTTGAAGCTCTCATGGCCAAGTTAAATTTTTCTGCAAGCAGTTCATCAGGGCTAATGGGTGTTCTAAAGGCATGTTGTTCGGAAAAAGACTCTGGTGCAATAGGATCTGTGAGTAATCTTAAGTGCCTGTTGAATGCTATTGCGTTGCATCGAAAGAATGTGCCTTTCTCTTCCTCAACCAGCCTTCGGACTGAGGCTGCTTCCAAAGGCTCTTTGAGCATCGTCGAGAAGGTTGATAGTTCCACACACGGCTCGAATGGGGCAAGAATATTTTCTGGCGATGAAGGCGTTGCGAAACGAACACACACCTCCACTCATTTCCAAGGGTCCAGTAATCATGTTACGCATGAGATTCTTATTGCTTCATGCGATGATTCACCAGTATATACCTGCTGCAAGCCCTTCACTCAGATCATTGAATCAGGAATAACTTGTAAATTAATAAGCTATTTATGGAGTACTCATCGTGAGGTTACGCTGAATTCTATTGCTTTGCTGCAGAAACTGATTTCTTGTGATCATCCTCATATGATCGCATTGGACGAGCGAATTTCGCAGTTTCGCCATCAAATCTACGCTGGAGAGTTGGTATTGAGTGGGCATTCTCCAGTTGCTGTAGTAGAGCATCCTTCATGTATGGAGCTCCCCACCGCGGGGAATAAGAGTTTGTACCAGCGAGGGGGATGTAGCGACGAGGCGCTCTATGACACTAAAAAGGCTGCTTCATCGAAACTGTCTAATTTAGTGATGATTGCAGACATCCCTTATGGCTTTCTCTGTAGAAATTCGGAGAAGCCTGCGGCATCAGCGCTCGAATTTTCGTTGCATGGGGAGATACAGTCTGGGAACGCTCCTGTATTAACTGGCTTTGGCAGGCTACATATGCCTGCTGTAGATAGTCCTAGAAAAAAGCAAAGTTTAAGCCCTTTTATATGTATATATCCCCGAGTAACTGTGTTGCTGCAGTTACTTCTTGGTGAGAACCTGGATGAAGTCAAAATTAATCAGATTAACCCATTGTTGCAAGGCTACGGTGGTATTGATAGAGTCACTGAGATCTTTACTCGCTCTTCAGACGCAAAACTAAGACAACACATTGCTGCTTTGTTCGTAGGTATATGCTGTCTCTTGGTTGAGGCTGATTTATGGCAGATTGACGTTTACTCTTCACTCTGCCATGAAGATATTCTAAACGTCGTACTGATCAAGATATTGAAATTTTTCGAGGTATCTTGTTTAGATAACAAGTTGGCAACTTACAATTCATTCTTATGGGCATTTTTCTTTTTGGAGAGCTTTAGGTTTACCAAAGAGCCAAACATATCGGGAAATGTTGTTGATCACGTTCCAGATATTGAGGATTCTAGTGAGGTCGTCAATCCTAATTCTGCTGATGCAGTGACGTGTGCTGCAAAAAAAGCTCACTTTATTCCTTGGTGGAGGTACTTTGATGAACAAGTCCGGCAAATTCTTCCACTACGTCTAAGCAGTTCTGACTTGCAACAAGAGAATACTGCCGGCGTGTTAGATGGTTTGCGCTTTATCATGCATGCGTTGAAGTGGGAATTATTGCATTTACAGAAAGCTTCATTTGACCCTTTTCCAAGCGAATTTGATCTTTCTTCGGGTCCAAAGAATCTACAAAGTATGAGCATTGAGAAAAGGTTTGAAGACTCTTGTGAAAATTTTAAAAATTTTCTAAGTAGCATTATGGAAAACCGCCAAAATTTTGGGTGTATCCTAGATTTAATGAATGCTCCAGTCAGCTTCTGCCGTAGGATAACAAGTGGCTTGAAGAACATTGTTAAGCTCGAGATGAAAAAGGGTGCTTCACAGCAAGGTCTATCTAGGATGGCTGAGATGCTTAAATTTCAAAGCCTTTCAGCTGACTTCTTGTCCTCGTTTTGTTCCATGTGCGGCTTATTTCACAGACTCTGGTGGATTAATCTAGGAAAGCCTGTTTATGTAGGTTTATCCTGCAATAATATTCAAGTAAACTCTTTCATGGAGATAAGATCCCTTACTTTTAAGTTTCTATTGAAAGTAACTTCTATGCTGATGGATATCAAAGCTTTTCGTTCAACTCACTTAAAGGCTTCATCTAAGACTCAAAGTTCTATTGAGCTTAGCAGCCTTGCGGACGAGATCGCAAAGCTTATGCTGCGATCGTGCCATTCCTCCAACACACAAACTTTATCGATTTCAGATTATGATTCACTGAATGAGGTTCAGCTGGGATTACTGGAGTCCCTTCCGCCAATTTTAAGTGTATTTTGTCTGACTCTAAAATTTGCTCCTAACGATGCTGTATTACGTAGTTTGATGGAAAAAATGCTGTCTCACGATGAATTTATGACCTTTTTACTTGATTTAGTTCAACTTGATGGTATGACTCAAAGATTCGGATTTCAGGCACGCATTTCTTCGGAGCGCACGCGCCTTTTTGCACTGTGTTTATTGTGGAATTTGATGTATAAAAAGGATTTCCATTTTTGCGTTAAAGTTTTATCCCACTACAATATTTTTAACCCGTATACCTTAATTGCCCCTTTTGCTGATAAAAATGGGAAATTTTCCGGGAATACAAATGTGATAACCTTTAAGCTTCTATGTGACCTTTTAAGTTTTGGAGATGATTTAGTCGGTTATGAAATTCCCTGGAAATTTTACGAACTAGTTATAGTCCCTAGTGGTATTACTTGTCATGAAGGTTCACCCGAGTGGAATTGTGATGGTTTTGGACTTAGATGCCTTGGAGATGCCCTGCATTTTATGGGACTTAGCTTGATACAGCAGATACTAAATTATGGTGATGATTTCGCAACTTCTATACCTTCAGAATTATTGACCATAAACAATTCCTCATCTACGTTGCACGAAGCTGCACATTTGAGCCCTTGTTTAGATGGATTACAGCTAGCAAAAACAACTTCTTCTAGCAGTCCTGCGGCAACCGCTAATGCAGCATACTCGTTAATTGATGGTAACAGGGGGGGGAATGAGGTGTTAACAGGAAATTTCCTGTCGGAAAGTTCAATTTCCAAAGAATCTGAGCTAATTTTCCATCCTAATAAGACTTCTGCAATGGATATGCAGGTTGCAAGTTTAGCAAATGGAGTTTCTTCAGTTTCAGCAACTGATGCCTCGAGCTGCAAGACGCAAAATACAGTTTTTAAGGAAAATTTTCCGTCATTGCAAGAATACGCACACCACCAACTACAGTTTGGAGGTAGTGTGATTGAATTGTGATATTTTAATATAAAAATTGTTTATTTCCGGGTGTTTTATCTGGCAGAGTGCTATTATTTGCTGCATTCGTTGCTTACTGTTGTATATTTTTTGTTGGCTTGCTGGGTGTGTTGATTTCATTTAGGTGACTAAATTTTTCGCGTTTTTTTGTTATTCTACATATTGTTGAATCTATTTTTTTTGTATCTCCAAATACGCTAGTGATCATTGGATATGTTTCTCTCTCTTGATGTTTTGAGTGAATCGATTTTGCTGAAGCAATGCTTCCCTTTTTGTAAATAACCGTGATTTTATGTCACTCAAGAAACAATGCATGTTAAGGATCTTTTTCTTTGTTTGCTTGAGGCATGCATTTTTGGGGGTTCATCATGCATTGAATTTTGACTTCGAGAAGGAACAATGTATGTGTTCTATTATCGCCCTTGTAAATTTGATTCCTGTATATTATTTTCTCCATTAGGAAATCCGTTTGCTTCCATCCTGGGGAGGACACCGCTTCTGAGTGAGAAGCTAAAAATGTTGAGATATTCACCTAATGAAGCAATCGCTGCTATCGCTCGCGATATCTGGTTGAGGCATTACTAAGTTTTTAAATACGTATGCATTCCAAAATGCTATTGGTGTGAACACGGGTATTGTATTTACTTTTTGTTCGAAAGGCTAACTGATCGCAAGTATCTTTTGAAGATTGTTTTTTGCAAAATGGCAACAATTTGTTGTATTTTTAAAAAACTCTATACTACGTTCTCTCCTGTGATGAAGCGGTATGCATACCATTTTGTAAGCTACCGTAACGTCTCCTTTTAAGTTGATTGCCAAGGAGCTGCTGTCAGAAGGTCGAATTTTTATGTGGAGGGAATTAAAATTTTGTTTCACCGCTCTGATGATCATCACTTCGCTGCACCATTGTTCAAGCCATCCGATGCGGCGTTTAACGTGGGGAGCATTCAACTTTAATTTGCTATCAACTGAGCTTCTGCTATCCCAACTTACCCTAGCGTGTCACGCGCCCTATGGTGTCTTTTGCTATTACACCACCGTAGTCTAGATAAGCTTCGTTTAGCAGAGACATTGAAGCAATATTTCCTTGCGTAGAGGCGCTTTTTTTCCTTAGTTTATTCCTTAGTCAAAATGGTATTCCGACGATTTGCTTACCTTGTGATAGTCATTTGCAGAATATCCCCGTAGTTAAGCTAGGTGTGATAGCGACTCTTTTTTCTGCACGGCCGTGGGAGCCCTCTTATATTCCTACTGCTCTAGACAAGACATCAAGAAGGATGCCCATTTTACTAGTGACATGTGCAGCTGTTGGGGACGTTAATTTTCTGGAAGTTATCAACATCTCGGCTATAGTCCTCACTTTGTCTTTTTGGTTGCTTGAAGTGATTTAATTTTTTAAGCTATAAACTTCACATATCTTTGCTATAGATGAGCAGAGCCTGTAGTCATATTTGTGCTAATGTGCCACAGCTACAGGTAGAGTGCCCTCAAAAATGAGCGCCACATTACTTTAGCGATGCGGGATTCTAGTGTTGGCTGCGGTACATACAAATCGCAAAGCCGTCAACCAGCGATATCCTTGCCTACGAGACTTTGTTTTTTTGGTATGCAAAGATGTCAAGGACAACTCTTTAATGCTTACACAATATTATTTAGCCTTAGAGATAAAGGTCAAAGCCTTGAGAGGAAGGGGTAGAAAAAAAGGCCGGAATATCAACTTTTGTACCGCGTATATATTACAACCTTGACATACGCAGCCAAAATTTTTCCTGCAATTTAATACTAAAAATAAGCGTTACTCGCGTATCCACATCACATGTGTGGTGCTACCAAACCTTTCGCTTCCAGTGGGTAGCTATATCTGACGGACTACAGTAAATTTGATGGTAACGAACGTCAGTGGAATACTTTTGCCCTAAACTAGCGGAGAAGACATTAGAAGGCCTCATGGCACATCTTTTAACACTAGCAAGAAATTAATACCATTGCTTTTTAAATACATGTTTATTTAATCCATAATAACTGCGTATATGAAATTGTGGAAAGCGGTAACTCAAGCAGATGCTACAGGGTGCCACCCCGCATATTTATAAGCGAGGACTTTCCACCTACCAAACGGAAAGTGTAATACCCCGCAGCAGAAGTCACTACTCAAAAGTTTTACTAGCTAATGCTCCGATTTATTCTGGGTAATGACGGCAACCTGCGCCTTAGGGACCTCTACTCATAGCTGTCGTAAGACGCCATGAAATGTGTGGCGGCATGCTTTCCTGCCTTCCTCTAGATCGGTAGCGAAGGGAGGGGACACGACAGAAAAGACAAAGTGATACCACTTACTAACATAAAATAAATAATTTCAGTGCTTGCTATGGAGCAACTCGCAGGTAGTCATCACTTTCGTCTGAGAAGGTAGTCAAGCGCGCTTGTTTGTTCCTCTATGTGCCGCGCGCATTTCATACTAGTTGATGCACGCAACGGCTTCCACTTATGCGTGTAAGCAGCAAGCTTATAAACAAAAAATGCCGCAGCCAGGTCTGCTAGCCTGTAGTACTCTCACCCTCTCACGCAAACTACGCTTTAAATGGACCCAAACGCAAAGTCGCTGTCTATTCCCAGCAATTTTCCCAAAAACATCCGACTAAAAACCTATACAGAATCACGCACTAGATGGCTAAACTAAAGCGAAGCCTTAAGCAGGTCAACGAGTTTTTGGAGTTGAACGATTCACTCCTTGCAAGCTATTTAGTATTTTATAACACTTGATGCTGTCGGCACAATGCAACGGGTGCTAGTCGGGATCTCCGTTAATAAAATCTCCCGAGAGCCATGCGCCTTTCTCAGCCTTCTCAGTAGATACAGGGGGGATCATTGATTTCAGCAATACACTATGATTAGCGGGAGGAGTGTCTAGGAGCTCATCCTCGGCGCCTGCCAGGGAACCTTCTCCACTATCTAGATCACCGTCAGTTCCGGGTAGATAGTAGCTGCGGTAAGCAGCACCCGAGAAGATAATCATTTTACGATATAGAAAAAGAAAAGTCAAAACTAAAACGCAGTTGGACCAGCGAGGATAACATTATGAAAGTATTGCCTCACAGGGATATATAGAAAGACTAGAGGGCTTGATAGTAAAGACTGAGTTACATACCTTACTTTTCGCATCTTTGGATAAAACTTTGTGCATTTGAAAGCTACTGATCCAGAATACGATTTTTTTACAAAGCAAGTTCGCTAAGCTGTAACAAACACTATTGAAGCCCTCAATTCGTTTTTTTAATATCGAATACGCTAAGCCATATAAAAAATATCGAAACCCTCAATTTTGCTTCTACCAACATCGAATATAATGATGAAACGAAATTATAAAAACAGCAAAATGGGTGCATATAAAAAAAAAAAGGACGAGAAAGCATGTTTCCTTCGCCAATATATATTATATTACATCAGCAAATAATACGACATAAAAAGCAATTTCGACGCGGTACTAAGTAAGCGAGCATAAACAATAAATTTCCACAACCGGTATTACCTGTGAGCCGTAAAAAGTCAAAAACAACAGGCTTCAACTGCTATCCTCTGCGCTTAATTTAACATCAGCAAACTCAGCATAAATAAAAAAAGGAAAGAATAACTTAAGAGTCTAAAACTCCCAAAGGATCAATTTGGGGATTACTAGAAGGCATGAAACATTCCATGAAGCCAATTAAAACTAAATTTACACTACGATCCTGAAGAACAGGTGAAAAATGGAATACACAGCAGCAGTTATACCGCAATTGAGAAGGCAGAAAATTTTGTATAGCAAAAAAACCAATACAAAGATTGCCCATAGTTATGCGGCTATTCTGGCGGCAAATTATTCCAACCACAAGCTGGATTTCACAATTTTGCTAAAATCTAGCTTGGCAAGCTTTATGAGAATACTATAGAGATCCACTATAATTCCCACCATGAAAGTGAAATAAACTTTTTCAGTAACAACCTTTAAACCATTTACCCACCAACTTCCATACGGTACCTTTCATTATCACCGGCTAAACTTTCGCCCTCCAGAGTCCCCGACTCCAAAGCGTCAAAAATACCGTCTTTACTCTCATCCCTGCATATTCTGATATTTTTGCTTGACTCTTTTAACATTTCTCTTCCTTCTAGCGTTGATGCGCCATGCCCTAGCTCAGCATCCTTGTCATTTAACCGAAACCTTTCTGTATCAGGATCACTACCTATATCCATGTTCATCCCTTCGCTTCTCTCCCTAAACATAACAAACTGCAACTCAGCCCGCAAAAGCTGCGCTAAAACCTGCAGTTCCTTCAATCTATTCCTGCTTATACATTCATCAAGCCTCTGATTATGATTTCGCTCAAATTTGCCTAGAGAATCACATAATAATCTCACCAGTCTAACATAATCCCTTTTGCATTGCTCATTACGATCCATTTCCCGCATCAACTGTAGCTTCAGGGTAGAAACCTGCTGCTGTAAAAGTTCATTCTGCCGTTTGAAATCAATCCAATCAGTTCTTTGCGGCAAGCATGTTACCCCAGCATCTTGGAAGAGGGAAATCCCGGTACTTCTATCGTATATGCGATCAGTCGGTGGAGCCATAACCTGATGGTCAGTACAGCATGATGAAGAGGCCGTTCTATGGATTTCAATGTCCCCAGGGTGACTGTAAAAAGCGGGGAGTAAAGAATGCAAAGAGTCAGAATTTGCATAAGCTGCGCTATACATGGGGTCTCCATTACTATACGGGTATTGGTGAAGAGGTTCTGAATGCTTTTTTGGTGGTTTTGGTAGCAAGAGGACCCCAGTACCATATGGGACATTTACGGGGTAAATTTTCATATTTTCTTCACGCTTAAAGGAAGCCGGTTCTCCAGAAATGGGTATGCCCACGGGTTCTAGGTCCTGAGAATGAGAGGGGTATGGAAGACAACTATCACAATCTGCGTAAGGTATGCTAGCTGACTTTATTTCAGGATTAACATGATTTCCTGCACGGTGAAGGCCTAGCGAGGAGGTCCTGATGCCACAAATATCCGTATTTTCAAGAGAGGGTGACGAGTCGAGGAAATTATCTCGCTCTCTACCTTGACATCCTAATGAGGATACAAGCTGGTTCGAAAAAACTGAATTTTTCGTACCCTGGTTGTCAGCTGCAAATGGCGCAGTAACGTCCTCACTTATTCCGCCGCATGACATATGAGATAAGCAAGATTCAAATCCTGCAAATAGCGGAAATTCACTGTTATTCAATTTTGCATCGCATTCTTCGCGGGAAGACATCTGCGCGGAGGAAGTAGCACAGGTGAAAATCTTTGGACCGCAGTTAATTGCCTTAGCAATGCTATCTGCAGTAGTAATCGTGCCCATGCTCTGCTTTTCAACAAAAGTTCTGTCAATTTCTATTGACCTAGCAGCGTTCGATAAGGGCAGCTCGTGAGGAGAAGCACATTGATTTGCAACTTTTTTTCGAGAAGCCTGACCTTGCCCATTGCTAGAAACGGGAGAGTGTACATAGCCTCTCAACAAATCATTCTCTTTTCTTGCTGAAGAAGCAGATGACGAGCCTTTCGCATTCATCTGATTAAGAGGGGAGTTTTTTGAAGCTAAAATTTCATCCTTTTCAAGACTACTCCCAGAACCTTTTGGTGCTACAGTAGTGGTAGCATAAAAAACATTTTTATACGTAGGAGTTAGGGATTGCTGCAGAGTGCAAGCTGCGTCATCCGGGTAGAACATAACAATAGGGTAAACCTGCTGGTTCTTAGATAGTGGGGCACTATGGGAACTGACAACTTGTACCGGGGATGAAGCAGAAAGACAATCAAACTGCCCATCCAATCCCGTAAAGACATTTTCGGGTTGTTGGGAATAAGGCATTTCTAAAGGGATAAAACAACCACATACAACAAAGTGGGGCAGAAAAGGTAACTGGCTGCAAAAGGCTATATCAGCCTAAGTTTCCTATGGAAATTTGGCAGCGAAGCAAGAAGGGTCTCAAGGATTTCGTTGCTCATATGCTGGGAGCGATCCTTGCAACCAAAAGTAAGTTCTAGACATCACATTCCGTTAAGAACTCTGTAAAATAGAGAGCGTGAAATCAAACAATCCAAGTATGGGAGAAGCGAAGACACCAAGTTTGCATACAAGCTCTAAGGGACTTACCAATAATTGGACTGTGTTGCACTCGACTCAATCATTAAACTTTTGCGCTTTCCTTTATGGTGCATCATGTTATACAAATTGACTTTGGATGATGAAAGCTCCGTACTAACAATTAGCTCAGCCAATTGAGCCAATCCGCAAGGTAGATGCGAGATCTACACACATTCCTTTCCCACATAGGGGATATTGACTAATACCACTCAATAAACAACGATATTCTCCAGAGTTTTCACTAGACCGCGTTACTATCAATCCTAACTAAAGTGGATCACACGGTATAGAAAATGCATAATTGAAAATGGTAATAAAACGTTGGGTTTCACCTACATTTATCCAGAATATAGTGATAAAACAGACATACTGTCAAGCTTAGGCGCACCCACAAGAAACACTGAGGAAATGCATGTATGCCGCAGCAAATTGGGAACCGTGCAATATGCAAATATGGAAGCTAATAACAGTCCCAGTCACGCTGCCATAATGGAACTCAAATTGTACGGCATAGTTCGAGGAAGTATTTCGTAACCATCATAGCCACGCGAAACATCTTAAGTCCGTAGGATTTACACTATTCAAATTTTTGATAGGGGAGAGTCTTCAGGGAAAGTCCACGAAGATGACGATATCACACCTACGCAGCGAGACCAGTAATGTTCAAACACACCCATAACAATCTCAAGGTACATTAAAAGAATCGATGATACAAATATTGAAAAGCTTCCGGTAGAGTAGAGCTGTAATGCAAAGTATATATAGAGTCGTTTGGAGGGCACTAGAGAAAGCCTTTTAGTTATGTTATCCGAGGAAACTACCTTAGGTCGATATGAAAAAACCTTGTCTTACCGCTAGAGCTGCGCGGAAGATACGTAAGGGTGCCGTCATCAGAGGAACAACCTATGCCGGGATCAGCGCAAGTGTCGGAGGGATAGTAGCAGGCGGTAGCACTTCGTGTAAGTTAATTTCTCTACAATATATACAGTATACGGGGGTGATAAACAGCGCAATTTACAGAGTTAAAAAAAAGTCAAAGTGGAATATACACAATAACTCAGTACAATTGAATTTGCCATCCACCTCAATGCCAGTCAATGAAAGAAAGCCTCAAATTGTTAAGAATAATATCTTTTTTAGGAATTAATAGATTATGCTATTAAACCAGGTTCAGCTAACAAAGTGATTAAAAACTCAAAAGGATTAACAGAAGAAAATGAAGCATGATAGTCGCAAATATTATGTACTTCATGACTCAAAATTTTTGGGGGTCATTGTCAGTTGTGCGTTCAACTCGTCCATCTTTAGTGAGCTGAAATGCGCCATGTCTGTGGTTGAACTCTTCAATCTTTAAGTGGCTCAAATGCGAGAAGCCTTTTGTTCCACTCGTGTATTGCTAACAGTCTCAACACGAGAAGTCGCTGCTTCAACTCTTCCCTTTATAGCAAGCTCAAATGCGCAAACGCAGTATTTGTGGACAGCTGCACGGCGCATACGTGCAGGGTACATATAGAATGCGATCAGAGTACTTGAAGTTTGAAGCAGTAAGTTGCTGGTAGCTTTATTCCCCTTTTGTTGATGGCGGAATACAAAAAAAATTGGTCGAGGGAGGAAAAAAATTTCCTCGACATTCGAATCTATACTGACGCTTCCTCAGCGCTGAATATGCCAATGGGGGCATACGACTACATTGCTGCTCACTTTTTGAGATTTTTTGTATGGAATACTGCGCATCAGATACAACATACCAAGCAGCTTTCTACACCAATAAGCTAATAGAGGAAAATCTACTTCATAACAATCGGGTTGACCATAAAAATACCTAGACTAGGAGCCTCGCAGGTAGTCTTCACGACGCTCTATTGCCGTCTGAACCCGTGCCAAGAGCAGACTACACAGCATAAAAACAGGAAGCTATCCTTATGAAATCTGACAGTCCACCCAGTCACCACAAAGCAGCCCACATCTATAGCATTTTTAAAAGAAAAATGAGGCTTTAATAACTCTAGAATGCGGATGACGATACGGACAGCCCACACATGTGGGTAAAGTAAAGCGTCTTGCAGGCTTTAAGCCAATCAGACGGTTGAGGCGTCATATGTCTCAAAATACAAAGTAAAGCGTTTTGCAGGCTTTAAGCCAATCAGATGGTCGAAGCGTGGTACATCTCAAAATATAAAGGGAAACCATATGCGTTCGCGTCAGCGGAAAAGTTTCAAACTGATGCAAAACACCGATCGTAGTGCATCTGGGCTTAGTTCACGAGCGCATGCAGGTATGTTTAGCGGATTAAAGTAATCGAAGAATATAAGACAAACTTAAGCAATCTCAAAAATAGTCTCCTGCAGGTGATTACGCTTCCAGAGGGAGTTGCATTATTCATTTTTTCCAGAGCAGATGGGTAAATATTGAACTCAATCGCGCCCCACTACTCATATTCTACCGTTAAAAAAGCTACTACTGAGCAGTAATTCATCAGCTTAGAGATCCCCAATATGCAGTATCAATAAGCTTGACGGACGTATTAAAGAGCCACTACTGAACAGTAATTTTTTAGCTTATAAACCTCCAATATTTCAGTACCGAGAAGCTTGACGCACGGTACCAAACATGTTTTCAATACTATTCAGCAATGAAATATCCCGAGAGAGCTAGCAGGTAGATGTTAATCTGGGCTAGAAGGAAACAAGCCTTGTGGTAATATCAGTCTGAGAGCGACGCACGAACTTTGACTTATTAGTTACACTCATCCTTATTCTCCACAAATAAATAAATAGTGTACTGCTTATCTTTTTCTAGTTTGCTACACGCCCTGTAAGTAAGGATTAACTGATTGCCTCGGACTAAAGAAATAGATCCCCACAGCGTAAAAGGTGAGAATTTTATCTCTGAATATCTTCAAATCTAATTTTTTTACATTTTCAAGATATCTTCGCGTTTTTTCTCCTTCCCGCATCGCTTTCTTAGATACTCTTGGATTTCTGCACCAATTGCATGGCACGCGGACTCCCCAATGCTAAGCATCTGCCAAAAAAAAAGTAGCGCAGGTACTTTGCTACCATTATAATTAATTCTATGATGAAATATTTGACCTCTTGAACACAAAAGAGGGAGCCAAAAACTAGAACAAATCAAAGACAATCCGGAAAACTGCAAATATAGACTAAAAAAAAGATACAACAAATTGAATCCAAAACAGCAAGCTATACTATTCCTCCTCATTTCCCTTACGGAGGTTACAACATAAGGCAAGCAATAATTGACTTATGGGAAATTATTATGCGATGTACTTTGTTCGACTAATGCTACAATGACGGGGAATCAGAAGGCTTTGGGCAATAACCTAATGGGGGCACTTAAGGATATGGGATATAAAGAAATATTTGATAGATTTTATAGATATTAAATCAGTTCAGAGGTAGCAATTAATAGGATAAAATATACTACATTTCGTATTCTTTAAATCATATAACAAATTTTTCCTGCCTTGTCATATAGAAAGCTCAAACCCAAAAATAAGACCCTTACAATAGAGCTCTCAAATTTTTCTGCTTTCCTCACTTAATTTGCGAAAAAATATACATGATACAGTCTTGTTACTCTTGGAGGGGCGAAAAGAACAACGCATACTCTCTCGCTCTAATTTCAAACTAACACTCTATGCGGCAGTGCGCGTAGTACCTTTATGGTTCGACAATGTCAAGGTTAAGTGGAGTGACATAAAAGGGGATTAAAACTTCGATCTGACAGTCACTTTGTACACTCTAATATATTTGTCGAATTTGATTCTTTTAAAAACTCCTACACACACAACCTCTCCAACCCAATCATCCACAACTACATACCACCTCTTCAACCCCCTCCAAAAAAAGGATTAAATCAAAATTACCAATGATATTCTTAGCTTCTTAAAAAACTTATAAAGGGAAATTCTAAACTAAGCAAGCCATTAATAGACCTATAAAGCAGGTAATAACAAACTAATACCCCAGGAATTTGAATAAATTCACTAATTTCTCCTAAAAATTTCATTAAAAGCCCTGCTGCCGAAGATTTAATGAGCTAAAAGCATATTTTTTAGCCTGCAGCCACGAAAGATCCACTTCTTTCACTTTTTGGAATCTTAAAAAAGCTGTGGGAGCACATCACGGCTACAATGCGAAATTTTGCTGTATAAAAGCAAAATTGTAACGCTCAGATTGCAGGATAAGCCTACTTTCTAGTATATACCAATAATGCCTATAGTTAGAAACTTTAAATCACCGTATCTACCCAAAAAAAAAACTAAATTTAGATATGTAACACCTATTTCTCTGATCCATTATCCGCCGAAAATAATGGATAATAGTGTTATTAAAGTTATTCATTAGGGGACGGTACAAAGAATGGCTAAATTCAAAAAGTATGCTTAAAGAAATATCTAGATAGAAAGCAGCAAGGTGCACCTCCTCTGAAAAACCAATCTTTCGGCAGTAAATCAACTCACAAAGCTATTCACAGATGCAAACTTAGCAGCGAAATAAAAGAATAGTTTCCGCTAATATTTCGCAAAAACATTTTATTCTCGCACATTGCCTAACTGGAATATCAAGCACTTTACCATAATTTTTTGCACACAATCACTTTAGAAGCTGGGAATTCTTCAAAATTCAGCATTTTCATAAATATTCGTTAAGATACTTTAAGGAGAGGTAGATACAATGTAATTAGACGTTTTAAATCTGATTCTTCCACGTGCTAGCAGAATCATGAATTCTCACTCTACATACATTACTGGAATGCTTTAAAAGCTCAAACACATGTCAAGCAAACTGCACATATTCTTTTATTACTAGGTATAAGAGGGTAATCGTGCAGGAAAACCGTGCACTCGGCCTGCCTCAAAGCATTCGCTATAAGGTGTATAGAAAACTCACAAGTTCATACGTTTTTTTTCACGCGCTAAATCATTACCTTTTCGATATGTTGAAGAGACAAGCGTGAGCCTTGAGAATGCAGGAAGCAAATGCCAGACCGGCCAAGGCAGTGTCCGATATGCAGGGATGTGCAACCGCCTTCCAATTCAAAAAATGCTTCTTCCTAAAAGATAAGATTAGCAAGGCAAACATATATGCATATATACAGGAAGATGCGTATGGCAAGTAACTACGTAAGCACGCTCTGATACTATCCATAAAAGTCTAGTGCCAGCCCTTTATGAATCTATCCCACTATATGGTAAGATTGATCAAGCACACTCTTCCCCATGTGAGCTGGCCGAAAGCATCTTATTCAGCCAGCATAGAATATTGAAAGATAAGATAAAAAGGCAACACACTTGCAATACGAAATTAAACAGGGCAAAACTTATCATACGCTGCAGTACGCTATAGAGAGGGCTCGCTGTGTGTGGTAGATTCACTTCATTCGAGTGTATGTGTTAACACCACTCCTGTGTTTGTAGATGCATTGAGTGTATGTGCTAACACCACCCCTTTGTGTTTAGATTCACTGCATGTGTGTTAACACCAGCCCCATGTGTGTGCTATCCTCACCCGTCTTTTTTGTGGACATTTTTACCACGAGATTATTCAATCCCAAGCCACTTCTAATAGCTCTAGGACCAAAATAAAAAATCTCTTTTTAACACACACAGAATTCTAATTTCACCACGGGGTGCTAAAGTAAGCAACCACAGAGCTGACAACTTTTGATGTTAAATAAGCGAAAAAAAGCTCACTTAAACAAGAAATATTAGCCCTTGAAACTCCCAGCAATCAATACGATAGAAAGCTCAACAAAATAGAAACAAACCTCCAAAAATTATAACGTCTTGTTCCAACTGCCCTTACCTCAAGATCAAAGTCGACGGCGTATATTGGCTTTATTTCCGCTAATGGTTGAGGCTTATCGAAGATGGCGTACTGCAAAAAAATCAAACTAAGAAGCAGTAAAACATGCAAAATGATGAACTTTAGGCATTTAGGCATATTCAATTAGTTCAAAGCTGCGAAATTACTCACAATCAAGTAAGAAGGCAGGATACACACAAACTACTTGGTAGTCTCATAAAAAGCAAGCACTATCGTTGAAAAAGGCCCAAGCGAGGAAAGCTGCTGCAGTTTTAACTTTAATGCTTTGAGAAATTTGGGTGAAGTAGCTAAAGTTTCAAAAATAAGAGCACAAACTCTCAAACACACATCTCCTGCCTTGCATCAAAGCTTCAGACCAAAATTTCTCTCGATACACTCAACTCCAAAATATATGTATAACCTCAACCCTTTTCATCAAACCCTTTTTTGTGGAATATTTCGCTATTGGCAGGTAAATCCCATCCCTTGCTGCACCAGTTAAACTTAAACTGCAGAAGCAGAAAATAACTATCAAAAAGCATAAAACCTGCAATAATCATCAAATATTCCCCCTTCTCCTCCCTTCTCCCTCCTTCTTCCCCCATGATTAAACTAAATTCTACAAAAGTCGCAAGATGACCACCAAGTGGAAACTTGCAAAACATCCATGAAAAAGCATAAAATCACAAGTTATGAGGGATGCTGATATGACTAAGAACAATGCTAGTTTTCCATACTTAGAAGCATATAAAAGTACACATTTAGAGTGGGATTTACAATGAATCCCATATCTTCAAAAGGCTCTTATGCGAGATTTCGCTAAACCTCTCAAAAAATGCCAGAAAGCATCATAAAACGCTCATAATAAAAAAAAACCGCCACAAGGTATCATAACCTCAAAGCCCAAGAAAATCCTAAAAATGAAGAAACAAGACTTGCTAATGCAGCGGAAAAAGATCTGCTTTTATATCAACAGGAAGACCGCAAAAAAAGCAGTGAAAACCAAAAAAAGTGCAATCATTTCCTAAGAAAAAACTCAAGTCCCATACGATGAATATCCAGTGTGTTTATGCGAGAATTAATTACCGTTGAGGCTCCTACAATGATATCTGTCACGTGGATGCTAGCATCAACTAGTGCAAGTCCAATACATGTCAGTGTGCTTGTTAATGCTCCTAAAAAACAGAAACGAAATCGAATATTAGAGAGAGCAGAGAATTTAGCCGATAAATGTTGGAGAAAAAAGGGGAAAGGCTCTGAATGGAGGAAGTGAGTGAAGATTAGAAAACCAAACCAGAAGAAGCAGTACTTTCAAAAGTAATGCTATGCGATGAAAATAGTGGGGGGCAATTTATAGCAACCAAATTAAATTTTCTAGCAGGGTATGGACTGCTTTTAGTTTACATAGGCTAAATTGGTATGTTGAAAGAAAATTATGCGAAAAAACAGTATAAAGCTCAAAAGTAGTATGACACTACTGGGTAGAGAAATTAAAACTACACATTTTTTTGTGTGCAGATCCGCTTGCGGATGCGCAGACTCAGTTGTGTGCGCAGATCCGCTTATGTGTATGTACAGATCCGCTTGTGTGTGCTAATCTCTCCATTTTTGGGAAACTGTTAGCGCCACACTTTCATGCTTGCAAAATGCCAATTTAAATGTAGAAATCAAAAAAAGCTGCGCGACGTCACGGATATTTCATCTAAAGATTCTAATACCACACACAGTGTAAATACTTAAACGTATCCATTCAATGCAAGTACCTCCATCGTCTTCAATTATAGTAACGAAAATATCAATCTCAGCACGAGGGTATTTTCCAAGCAGAATCAGTGGCTCTATGGCTTCCAAGAGTTTTCTCTTGATGTATTTCTCCTTCAGCTCTCTTTCCTAAACAGGTACTCGCAGGAGTTATACTAATACTCAGCTGGTAACAGCGATATGCAGCTATTAACAATTTTGGGTGATATATAGTGGCTAATCCCATTAGAATAATACTGCCTACGAAGCTAGCCTAGATGGGTGATACAGCTTAGCAAGAAATGCAGCTAGTCTGGTAGCTGATAGCTTAAAATCTTTCACAGCAATTTTTTTCATTTGATTCCACCTTTGAAGAGCAAAAATCGCTTCATACTGTTTTCACTCAATAAAAAAACAATTCAAACAGATAAGCTACACCCCGAGTAATGACTGATGGAATTTAGAAAAAATTGAGCAAAATACCTCCTTTTATACATAACTTAACTAACCTTGGTACTTGCTGCCTTTCCATTGTGTGGAGCGATGAATAACTCTAGGGATATCGTGCCCTTATCATGCTCAGAAGTCTTGTTGGAAGGGAGTGGCCCATAACTACAACAGTTACAAAAAGGCAGTATTCAGGGATAAAAATACACATGAATTCATCCTTATGATGTGGGAGAAAGAGAAAAAAGCAACCGGGAGAAGAAACGTTGAAGAAAAGGCAAAGGAAGCATACAGTGTAACAACATTGAAGCAAAAGCAAAGTAAGCATAAAAGACCAGTAAAAGTATCCTAAGCCATTATCAAACATGCGCTATTTGGCTTACATGGCAGTAATGATTTTGGTGTTTCCCTGCTTGATATAGGCAGATCCGGAGGCCCCAGCAAGAATGTCAAGATGCATACCTAAGCGAATAGGGAAAACACAAAATTAAAAATTGGTATCTCCTACACACCAGACACCAGTAATACACGCGTAAATTCAAGTAGTGCTGCTTCTGAAGAAATAACATGAGGATACCCTAAGAATCTCTGATCAAAGCGACAGCGAGTTACCATGGCAAAGTATTATTCATGAGCTACAAAAAAAAGTGCTAAACTTATATCCAAAGCAGCAAAAAAAAAAGTCTCAAGATTTTCGAGAACATCGGAGAACAGAACACTTTTCGTCATTCATTAAAGTATTATACGCCACACTATACCTATCCTTATCGTATCCAATTTCCCAAAACATTGCCGAGAAGACTATATGTCAAAGCGATAAAAGATAAAAAATTGCAAATCTCGAAGCACAAGTGTATAATACATGCCTCCAAACGAGCATGAATCTAGCATCCACAATATTATACTAATTTCACAAACCGCAATAGAAAAAATCATGGAAAAAGATCGCAAATCCCTCCAACTTCAAAGTAGTAGAGAACTTATTGCAGCCTTTTAAGTAAATGCCAACAACAGACCCTTCAATTTTGATATAACAGAAGAATTTCACAGAAGGATAAGTACCAATGCCTAGCTCACTTCTCATTTCTTTTCACTGGAAACTCACTAATAAACTGTTTTGCACCAATTTTTGCTTTTAAAAAAAATTAAAATGTACGAAAAAAAATTAAATTGTGCGAAAAAAAATAACCAAAAATCTGTTGACAAATGCAATGAAGCAGTGTGTCATAGAATAGGTATTACTTAATGGCCTGACTTCAATTAGCTTTCTATTGTTGCTTCGAATTCCTCGTACGAGTAATTCTCGGACATTACAGCCGCGGAACTTTTCTCCATCAACGAAAGTCTCGCAAAGGGGAGGAAGAGGGGGACGGGTTACTAGGCTATCCATTAAGGGCACATTAAACACACAGCTATGGGCCAGGAAAGAATAACACACAAAATAAAGGCCAAAAAAGGCTCACTTTCTCTTTAGTTACCAGGTGAGAGTAACAAGGGGAGAATCAATTCGCCCAAGAGTGAACAGAGCGCACCTAAAATTCAAAAGCTAAGTTCTATACCGCCACAGAAATTCTTAGTGTTTACATTCAAAAGTGTGTCAGGGTGATACATCAGTTCAATGAGAAATATGCAGGACCAGAGAAGTTTACAGTCTACAGCTTGTACTTTCTTAGTTACGAAGTTAACTATATACCACCGGGATTATGAAGAGATTATACCAGGCAGACAAGGCAGCCAAAAAGTGCTGACAATCAATCCAGAGTCGCAGAAAATGCCAGACATCTTCCTGCCTGGTATAATCATGCGCAAACAACCAGCAAATTTTAACCAACGGTCGTGCATTCATGAAGAAATACTGGCTTAGCACCCTTCTTCAAAGTAATACAAGAATATTCTGAAGACCACAAAAAAGCCTCTGCATTTGCTACAGGTGCTACAGCTAATCAAATTCTAAGCAGCTCCAAATAAAGCACTAAATATCTAGAACAGCAGCTAATGGAAGTGTATCATTCGAATCCTCAAGCCTTGGTCCAAATTACACAGGTCGAGGACTGTGTAGCTCGAGCAAATATAAAGTGTCATACGCAGATATCTGCGCAGAATCTGTATTGAAAAATGAATCCCAACGAATGCACAAAAGGACAGCGTATGTAATAGTAGCAGCAAGGAGTGCTTAAAGCAATTTTTGCAGCAGAAGCGGCTAAACATGCATTAAAAGCTCTCGTCTTGAAAAACCCAATGTTAAATATGATGAAACTGGTTTTGACAAAAGCAGGGGTAATTTGCTAGGGGTGGGTGCGTTAGCCAGTCCCATACGCCTCCCGGAAAGCATTTACGGAGAGGGTTCCGCGCGATGAAATAGAAGTGAAGATGCCAGTGAGGGACCACAAATTAGATACTTGAAGAGTAGTTTGCTCATCAAGAGCAATATCCGCGAAAAGTCCAAACAAGAAAAAGTTCAACTACAGTAGTCCAAGCTTAATGAATGAGCCCGCAACAGCTTGCATCTCCATGTGACCTTGTCGGCTCTTAAAAATGACACCAAGATTGCAGTTGCTTGAAGACCCAGAGGGAAAATCTGAGTAGATGGCATATACGGCACCAAAACTCCGTGGTTATCCTATTGCTGTAGCACATTGTATACAAGAGTTGACCTTCTTTGTTACGAATATCTTGATGGAAATCTATTATCATACTGTATAGAGACATGGGCATGCCGCAGCGTATAGAGCTATGGGCATTCAGCAGCTTTCTCGCAGCTAATACTGAAAAACTAGTTGAGATGCTCAACTTGCAAGTTCCATGACAGGAAAAGCTTTTCATACTGCGGTTTTGAGAAAAGGATATATGCTATTAACTGTGCGTTGGTACCAATGAGGCGGCCTCACATCGTCCCCTGTCTCACCTTTATCTCAGCGCTTGCTTGAAAGGGAGAGAGAGACCCAATGCATTAATGGCGTAAACTTATTTGGTATTATTTTAGTAACCTACCTTAGCAAAGTTAATTCTATGAATCGCCTCTTAAGATTATAAATTGAATTCAAATGGTTTCTACGAAGGAAAGAGGGTAGGCTTCGTGATTCTTATTTGAGTAGACATGGGCTACTCTAGCCACGTAGCCTCAAGGCAAGAATCCTAGGAGAAGAAACTGAATGCAAAGCTATTGCATATACAATATGCTTCGGCAGACAGAAAACCCAAGTGTTTTGTAACTGTGGTTCGTCCCGCAAAATAGCTGCTTGAGAATGCTAATTTGAGCGAGTATAAAGTCTCGACATCATTCTATTCATAACTAAAAGGCACGTCGTGTCCTGCTAGCGGCAAGGGATGATCGTCTCTGATTGTCCCAAATTAACTGGGACAGTTGAGATTACGCATACCAAAAAAAATGCAAGAGTTTCAATATGTGATATACTGTGAGGTAACAATTAACTATTAAGCCCGAAGTTAATGAGCAGAACAGGGACGATAGGTGGACTCCATCCGCATGGAGCACAGTATTTATGAAAAGAGACGATTTGAAATTAACAAGTAGCCATAGCGGCCTTATCAATACTGCTTGCTATCATCCGATGAATACACCACAAACATTTCTTTTCGCCTGTCAGACTTGGCACCAGAGTGTGTGTGCCAAAATTAAGATTACAGTACATGTGATTTTAATATTCTAAACTTCACATCAGAGAGAAAAAATATATTTCAGATATCATGACGTTCTGCCGAAGGAAACGAGGTTAACACTAGGAGGAGAACACTTGTAAGGAACGTACATTACTTGAGAACTAGGCATGCCGTAGCAGTTTCAGCAGTGCCGTAGCTTTTGCCGTATTATCTGAGTTCATATTAAGTTCATACAGTAAAGCAATCTAGACATAGTTTATTCCATATAGAATGAAAAAATTTTCCATCAACATCTTTGTCCCGTCCGACGCGTAGACCGCATCGAATTGCTACAAGGCGCTATGTATTTTCAACCTTAAGTGGTTATCAAAGAATCACTGCAAGCTTTTGTATGCTGCATCACATATGCCTATAGAACTGTGATAGTTGAGTTTCCCCCCTGGCATAAAGGCCTGCTGATCAAGGCCACGATAGTTTTGTGATATATTTCTAACACAATATTTAGACCTGTATACTGGGCTTAGATTTTTTTTAAGGCATTCTATGGTATAATGTGTTTCAAACTACTCAGATATGATACAGCCAGCTACCCGCTTCCAACAGAAACACAAGTCTTCGAATATACGATCCCACAGCTTATTGAATTTCTGCGGCTTTTCTGGTTGACATCATTGCACTGCTCGCGACTAAATCCGCTTTCTCCTACTACCCCCTTTGCTACGCCACCTTCTCTTCCCAAACAAGCATAGAAGCTGTCGGCTTCATCCATACTCTTTAATAAACTGTAGGGCTTCATCCAACACGGGAATTATAGACGCGTGCAATAATTTTTTGTCTGCTTTTTGCACTGAATAAGCATCGTTGCTACTATCTTTTCCGCTGGGGGGCTGAGGGGCATCGCGTTTAAGCCACATGGATGAGCGTCCCGTTATATCTCGAAGTACATGAGGATAGTCACGTAATCCTAGAAAAATTCCAAAAGTTATTTCTTATAGCATAAGTCAATATCCATAAAAGAAGCACAGTGCAGAAGATATTTCAAGGTAATGCCATCGACTTAACCTTAGAGGATATAATAATTTTGTAGCATGCGAACGGTAAAAATATATTGTACGGCTAAGAAACATGAGATATTTTCTGTCTAGTATTCCTAGTAATAAGTAGCTATTGGGGTTCCCAACATATGAAAAAGTAGCTATACGCCTCATTGGTTACAACAAATAGTAATAGTAATTTCCTGATGGGGCAAGCTGTTGTTCAAGAATATACTTAAACATTCTCCATGCCAAGAAAATATAATCGCTCTTGCCCGCTAGGTTTTTCTAGTTACGTGGAAACAAGTTTAAGTTTCAGAATTTTATCGAATTACGAAGCTTTGCTCCATCAAGCAAAAAGTTTTTCTTGCACGGCTTATTTACCGTCCATTTCATGGTTTGCCAACTCTTGGGAATCCCCTTTATCAGGTCCATCGACAATTTGTGTGCCTATGTCAGATTCTTCTAGTTTCCGTTGCTTGAAAAGATCAGGTTTCGAAGATTCTTCACGTATATTATTCCTTTCGAAAGGTGTCTCGTCTACCTGCTCTGGTAATTTCTCTGTAGTTTTAATCTCCGAGTGAGGCAGGGCAGGGCTAGTCTTCTGGTTTGTATTAGCGCTCACTTCATCCCGTACGCAGTTTTTTACGTCTCCATTATCACCCCCGGCCATGACCTCCTGTGAAATTTTCAATCCACCAAGATATGCTGCATGTTCACTTGATGACGAATTATTTGGGAAGGAATGTGCAAAAGCAGTTTGATCTTTTTCGGGGCTCCTGCTTAGGAATACTTTAAAGTTTGTTTTGCCAGTCGCACGAGTACATAAATGCTCTATCCTCTTTTGCAAGTCTTTGTTAGCGGCTTGTGCTGGTTCAGGAAGTTTAAATATTGTCCCAATGTGACGTGGTCCGACACTTGCGATATCATTTGCGCTGATTGGACTTACTGTTTCCACATTGGCTACTTCGTGAATTTCCTCTGGGTCTGGCGACGCGTTGCATGATCCCTCGTGTCTGAGGCGGGCCCCTGGGGCAACGAGGGAAGATGTGCAGGAAAATACTTTGTACCTACCGGAGGACACATTTCGCGACTCCTGAGACTTTTGATCTTTAGCAAGATGCTCACCCATTAATTTTGAATTATCCTGATGCATTGAAGCACCTTCAAATACGCGAGAAATGCGTTTTTCTCCCGTATTTCTTCCCTGAATTGTGACTTCAAGCGGAATCTTAGTTTGAGTGATATCATGTGGACCTGCTAGCGATATGCATGACTCCTTCTTTATACTGGCTAGAGGATCCCATGAATTGGAAATATTATTAATTGGACCTGGCATTAAATCTTGACTATTGCTACCATCTGCTACAACCAAAGCTACTACGGCTGTAGTATCATCAGGTTTCCCCCCAGAAATCCGCCGACCAAGTGAATTCAACGCAGCCTTTGAAAAAGGAGTCACTGACTGACATCCCTCTGCCTTTCGCCTAGGATAAACAGCTGCGATGGCTCGCTGACGGAAAAAAGTCAGGTGACAGGAGACTTGAGATAACAGCCAGTTCAGATCAGGGGCAATAAAGAAAAAATAATAATATGAGTTGCTTTTGCGTTAAATTTCGAGAGTTTCAGTCGAAAAATAATGCCTAAGGATTTCTTTACAAAAATTGAGTACTATGCATAACACATCTGAAGGTCTATAAAAGTATCTCTTTAATGCTGTAAGGAGCTAGCCGAAGCGTAGCATTACACCAATGCATGTAAATTCTGTGTAACTTGATTGAGAAAAGATTGTGAGAACCATTGCCTTGCCATTTCAAATACTCCTAAGCTTTCGAACAACTTAGTGGATACCGATAGGCTTGGCGCATTTATATTCATTCATCGGCCGCATTTTACTTCCACAGTACATCTACCAGCCGTAAGTTCGGTGTCACGTATATAAAAGGCTGAGAGCACTTAATTATGCCGCTTATCTTGGCCTCTGACACCCTTGTTGATTTGCTCTAGTCCTACTTCAAATGCTAATGCATTTGTCACATTCACTGTTTGTATTAGCTTGAAAATAACCTTTCATACCTGCACAAGCTTTTCAGCCAATATTTTCGGCTGTGACATTGGTTCAATGCCGGAATCTGTCATAGTAAGGCTTGCCTCGTTCACAAGCCTCACGATTTCGTGATCAAACAAATTATCAAAAAGCCCATCAGTCCCTACGATTATAAGATCTCCAAGGAGAAGCTCGCTTTTTGCCATTTCACTAGTTAACTGAACTCTTCTTAAAACCTCGGAATATGAACAATCGAGATCGAGCATCCTGGTTACTTGGAAGGGACAGTTGAAGAAGTGCTGCTGAGCGCGTGTCCGCCTAACTATAGAGTAAACTCCTTCCTCAATATTTTCCCATCCTGTATGAATTGCTGTAGAAGATAACGATATATTTGTGACTCCGCAAAAGGAATCCTTGTCTTTCTTCGTAAATACCGATGATGAAGCTGTGTGTTCAATTTCTTTTGAATTTCTTCTTAGCTGCATCATTTGTGAATCTCCTATATTAACCGACCATAAGTAATTTAGAGAGTCTATACCAACAGCTAAACAGGTGGAAGATCCCAAGCTCTTGCACTGTGCTGCAGCTCGGGAGAGTAAATGCTTAGGCCAGTCTTCATTGTCGTATGGGATGTTACATGTAGTAAACAGCGTTTTACACTGCTCTGTAAAAAGGTTCTTATCCTTGCAGAAACCGTCATGTAGTGATTGACAATTTTTTAGGAGCTCTATTGGCAAGTCTCGAGGATCTACGCCTTCCAGCTGGACACAGCTAACTCCGTCTGCGATAGCAAGTAGCTGCAAGAAAACGAGCGAGACAACTTATTTTTGGTTGCATGGATAAGATATCTCAGAGCTGCTACGTAAACAATGAAGTGCTACGAGCTAGTAGTAGGTTTCACTAAGGCATGCAATGATGCTATCTTAACTGCTGGTAATATCGTGTTGATGTCGATGTAAATAATGTCTTCAATTAGTTACTAGATGGAATTCCTATAGCTTTTGCATTTTTTTTATTAGTAAGTATGCCGTGAAGGCTAAACTGATTCCGGACACGAGAAGCTATTGAGCACGCGTAATTAATTATTTCGACGACTTAAAGAACCCAAGAATCTCGTAGCAAGTAGAATTAATTCATAAATCGCATCATCGAAGGTACTTTTTTTATAAACTCATCAAAAAAATGTAAGCTTCTTAATATTATAGGATTAAAAGTGTCCAATTTGTTCACTAAATGTTGTTGGTAGCTTAGTATACTCGGGCTGTGTAGCATTGCCCTTCGCCATCATGCAGCTAATTTTCCATTGTCTTGTATTCTGGAAAATCGAACCTTTCGATCAGAAACGAAGGCGTCTGCGTTCTCTGCTGCCTCTCCATGCAGTTTTTTCAGTGGATGCTGAAGTGAGAAACCGGCAGCACAGAATGCCAAACCTTCCATTGGCCTTAACTCAGGCATTTCTAAAGTTGGGACATTAACTATGCTGCGCAGGATGCCATTGAGATGTTGCATCTTTACTAATGTATCCACATTGTCAGGACACCTCGCATGTTTTCCTACATGTATGGTGGGGCTAACATACAAACATATCTGCGGTGAGTACCTCCCTTTAAGTCGATGTCGCGAAGCAGCTATAGGTTTTTCTGCCAATGGGCTCTACAGGGATATTGCCTGCACAAATCACACAAAATCGACACAAATATCCACGATGAAGAAAGGGTGGTTATCTGCAAGTACACGCTGCAGGAACTGAGCTGAATAAGCGAACTAAACTGCTGGAATCATTAAAAAACGCACGCATTGCAGGTATACGGAGTGTCAAGTATGGCCCACATGAAGCGTTAATGCAGCTTAGTGTGTCATCGAGCTCGATATTAGTTCGAATTCACAATATTGATTTTCTCTAAGTGATCCATGAACCTTGCACATCTCCAGAAGGGTAGGAAACTAATTATAGTTCGAAAAATATATCCATATTCAGGCATCTGGGTTCCATATTTCTAATACTCTTGCAGCTACCCTTATTCCTAGTGCGCGAGTTCAGCAAGCCGACTCAACAGAATCTGTGGCTAGAGGGTCAGATGTTGATTCAACACCGATTTCAACTCCTTATACTGTAATTTTATATACACTTCGTCGGCATGTACTTTTTGAAGCTTTCTCTAGGTTCAGTCCACCGCACTCTTTATGGCTAGCTTTAAGGAGGAAAATCATTTTTCGTCTACTACTGAGAGAGGGAAGCATATACAAGAGAAAGGTTCTGATTACTCGCAGCGCGAAATTTTCCTAGTACATTGAAACTGGCGCCATTCGTGGACACATCTGGTAAGCAATATTAGCAGTGAGGGTGCGAACTACTTTACATAAGCATCTCAACAACAAAAAAATTCAGAAGAAAGATTGAGTTCCTACTCCACGCTACATCGCAGTAAATACATATCGGGAATTATAGAAATTTAGCGTGCCGTGAACGAAGTGCTTAATTATTCGCAGCAATCATCTAAAAATCACTATAGCAACTTCAAAGCTGAGATGATGCTACGAAGTGGCGAGGTCGTTCGGTTGGGATTTAGCTTTTTCGTAAAGTTAGCGAGACCTCTTTTAAAATAATATTAATGAGTCTTAATTTCTTTATAAATTTATCCTGAAGCTGTGTAAGCATCTGTTTTCCACAGGTAATCTGGACTATAATTCTGTAACATGATGAGATGAGCGAAGGTGCGCAACTAAATTCAGCATGGAAGAGGAAGCGGTGAGAAAAGACACCTCGTAGCAAAGGATTACCCGTGAACGCTCCATGGAAGGTAACCGCGAAGCGAGGTTCACAGATTGCCGGCTTCTTCTGATAATTCGATGGGGGACGGGCTGCTTTCCAATAAATGATTACGCTCTTTGGAGCGTGGATTTGCGATATCGCTTTTTAACTTTCAGGGCATGGAGATATAGTATGGTGGCATGAATCATTCCATATTTATGCCAGCTCATCAAATTAACAGCTGATATCGATGCAGCAGGTACTACCAGCCTTATCGGTTCCCCGCCTAAACGAAAATCATTCGTAGTCTAGGAATGTACCCGAAGACCATGCGCCGTGGCGGTGACGCCAATGGGCAGATGCTCTGAGGGCATGCAACGTCATCATACCAAGGTCCCACCTAGTGTGCCCTCCGGAATGCAGTGATTAGCTGTTCCTGCATGGTAAGCCAATCATTCCTTACAGGTTGCTCAACCTATACGCTATAGGGACCCTTTCATTCGAAAATATTTTCCGTTGCACTGAAAACGTTTGTCACTGCCACTTTATCGCCCCTAAAAAGCGTAGAGCTCAGAACAGCTTGCAAATCGGAGTAGATTTATTAGAGTCGCAGAAGTCATCTGCTAACGTCAGCCAGAGTGTGGACTGGCATACTCATAATACCATGTCCCATACACTGCCACCATCAGCCTGTTTCTGACATGTGGCCTGAGCGCCCATGCAAGGAATGCAAGAGGACACGTTGCCAGCGGACACCTTACGTTCAGCGATACCCGCTTCCTGAAATAAGCTCAGCAACCTAGGGACTAGTATTTAAAAAGAACTCACCGTGTTACCCTGTTATGTGTGGCTGAAGGTAGCCACCGGCAATAAGTACACCTCAGGGGCAATGCTGCACTTAAGGAACGATAGTATAAGAGAGGTTCAAGGCGGATCCTCTTTATTTAACAGGATTTCTGCTAAGTTCCTTCGAAGACTCATGGATTTCCCCGCTTTTCTTGGTACGGGATATCCTTCCTATCACCATGTTGAAACTAACCACTAAATGCAATCGGTAATCATGCAGCCACAACATCAGCAGCAACACAAGGGGCTATCGCACGTTTTTGATGGGCCTGGGCCTCTCAGGTTATATCAATGCAAACCTCCATAGTAAGCTAAAGAACCCGTCAGCGGAGCATAGTGAGGATCAGTAGTAAATACTCTCAAAAGCTAACCCGGATCCCGTATTTGAAATACGCGATGGCAAAAATCGAATCAGTTTTGTCTCAAGACATCACAAACTATGAGGAACAGAGCCTTAGCTCATCTGCCTACGAACCAGGCAAATTTGCGCCAACGGGTCACTAGAACCATGCACTAGGAGAAGAATGAAAATAAACTTCGAGCCCACAAATAACCTACCACCTCCCCACGGCGTAGCGGATATTCACTGTTCAAGCCTTCACAACATAGTCTCCCCGACCCAACAAGCACAATGTGCACGAGTCTAAAGATACTAAGCCTTCCCCAGATTACAGACTACCGCCAGCCAATCATTCGATTAACTTCCATCACACTTATGCCGTTTCGGGCTGTATCTAGCAGGGATCCTATCAACGGCAGCAAGAATAATGAATTCGACCAAATGTGAAAGCCTACCCACGATGCATTGCAAACATAGCTACACAGGGTGGTGCTTCCTGAGTCCTGGGAGATGGGGTTAAGCTCCATACCAATAATTCACAGCCACCACGGGGCTCAAGGCAATCTTAGTGTATCGCGCAGCCGCCATTAGGTGCTTCTTATATCCGTCATTAGCTACAAGGCTCTCAGCCCACATCAGGAAACAAGTGACTCAATTACCAACGGCTCATACAGCCCCAAACACTGCTACTCACATTGTATACCACTTGTAAGGACAGGCAATGCAACGCCTACTGCAACTAGACCTGGTGAGCTCATATGTAGCAGGTACATTGGAAAGAAATTTATGATAAACGTGAGCCACAGCGAAACTTCCGTAAAGGTGCGGTACTAAGCAATCGTTAACTCTCCATGCAAAAAACCAACAGAAAATTTCAAGTGTAAAATTTCAAATGTAACATTAAGCCGCTGCGAACAAAACATCATGCCGGTAACCATTATTATCCCAGCTCAGTAGCAGTGAAAATCAGTTCAATCAAGCTGAAACTCGTGAAGACTATCCAGTGTGCCAGACTGGCCAAATTGAAGCTGAAAAAACGTAAATACCAGCGGCACGTTGCATTCATATCGTGGCGGCGCTTCGCATTGGCTTATTTACATCCCACACGAACAATAGAATTTTTGTAAGAAATTCGCTGAAAACAGGCAAATCATCAAATTTCCAATTCAATGGGAATGCACAACCCCCCTCTACCGTTCGTCATGAAATCGACTAAACTTATTAAGTTAAGCATATATTAACAAAAGCAAAGTAGTTCCTATGCACTGAACCCTTCCTAGGTTGGATCAGGAGCTAGAGAAATATCGCACGAAAAAAATTGAAGTTCGTGTGTGATAGCCACTGCAGATTATTTGGTCCTATTTTTTCGTAGTTCCAGTGCTTAGTATACCATCCTGACACTATACGTCGTTCCATTGCAAACTTGCTATTCACATGTACTTGAATTATCTCCAATTAAACGATACTGAGGATCCAACGAGTTTTTCATTATATCTTGACCACTTCTCAAGGATAACAGGAGCACAGAAATACTCCATTTCATAGCTCCATATATCAGAGCGAGCAAAGGCACATCACGTATTCAGAAACTATCCGATAAAAAGAGTAAGTGCCGTTCAGTAGAAATCAAGGATAAGCGTAACTATGACACTCCGCAGACAGTAGTGTATGCACAGGAACTCGTCATAGACACATCTAGACACCATGAATCTAGATATCAGCAGTCTTCAAATACACATTCATTAGTGACGTGCCGCACGGTCACTATATGTGCAACCGAGACTCGGGAGCTTCCTAACACAAAATCCAGTGAAAAAAGTGCGCAACTTTCATCTCCAAAACTTTCACTTCATCAATTTACGTTTGATTAAAAGAATGGGCAAAAAGACTGGTGAAAGCAGCACAAAAGAAGCACGTCAATACTAAAAGGATTATACCTGAAGGCTAGAAGGCCTACAGATAGCCAAAAAAAAGACTAATACACACGTATCGAACCCAACAATACATTAGACTGAGATGAGCTGGGTCTCTCAGACTACAAAAAAGTACCACACCTAAATAAATTTCTGAGAACATTTTTCAATGCACTGCTCCACACAAGCGCATTAAAAACATGTACTTAACCACAAGAAGCTTAAATCACACCACGAGAACCTCCCGTAGCATCAGGTGCCCATAAAGATACATTTATTACAACCACGGTATGCACAAAACCATCATAGAAATACATGTTGAGTGAAGGCCTGCTCAGGCCTCCACTCAACATCAATAATTACAGATCTATTAGTTCAGATAACAAACCTTGCATGCTGAATCAGAAGATAATTACAGGTAAAATACAATAAGCGCAACATGCATTCTCTAATGATGCCAATCGTCCTACAAGTAATCTTGGCAAGATAACTCAATAGCGTCATGACATCAATATCATGGCGATTTTCCATTAGAAATACCATATTTACGGCCGCAGCTGATACAATACCAAACATACTCAGGATCCTCCCCAATTTCATAGGGATCCCTCGCTTAATACACATATTTCCTTTCAAATAGTGAAACGGAGGCAGCTAGATCACTTCCACCGCCAAGGTATTTGCCCAACTGTGCCATAGAGTTGGCTTCAGCTCTGGCAAGCAAAACCTTCTTTGCGGCGCTTTCATTTTCCGTTTTACCCGCCCAAGCTTTCAAACAAGACGCCTGCAACGCTCTACCATATGAAAAAGAGAGAATCCAAGGGTGCGGCTGCATCTGCAGTTTGAAAGGAATAGGTAGCAAGGAGTTAAATTTATTAAAAAAAATTCTGAGGATACGAAATAGGTGAAGAAAAAAGAGCCCGGAAGGAATCACAAAACAAATTACCTTAATTCAAGCAAGTCTAAAGAAAGTCGCCCCATACGAAGTACTTACATCTTTGCTAGATTCATCAAAACTGAGGTAAAATATAATAAATCTTTCCTAAAATACAAGATAAAACTTTAACCTAAAGGCAAAATTAAAGCTACCACCTACGCATGTTCCTTCATAATATGCCAGGACACTATAACAGCCTGACCCGAGCACAGCATTGAATATGGAAAGCTTCAAAATAAAATAGCTCACCGCATTCATGGCGTTTAGATTAACAGAAGCCTCCTCTTCAGACTGACCACCAGAGAGGAAAACAACTCCGGGTAAGGCAGGGGGAACAGTTCTTCGTAGCGTACGAACAGTGAAGAACGCAATTGTTGCAGCATCTTCCTTCTGAGGGCAGTCCACACCCGGGGTGACCATATTTGGCTTTAATAATGCGCCTTCCAATAAGACACCATGGTCACTCATGGACTTAAACAAAGTTGCCAAGACCTTCTCCTGTGAGGTAATGAAGTTCCTTGTCACGTGCGTTCACAAGCAACAATATAAAACTTATGCACACCAAAATCTTCCGGGAAATTCGTGTGTACAGCGAATCACACATTAAAAGCCATACTTTTGTGGGTACTGATTAATACATCAATTGAGGCACAAAGTTGGTACTACGTTCTATGGGCATAAGAAAACGTTATGGATATCCATACACCAAAAATTTTGAAATAACTCAAATTATCGGTCTCCGTAGCGTAAATGAAGCATTAAGTTATTATGCAAGCAAATTAGATGAAGAAATACGCCTCAGCAGGGAATCAAAGCAGTACAGCCAATCCAATATTCCTCACCGTAACCCGCGCACAAACTTCAATGCCGTGACTTCCATCCGACAAGATTTCAGGTTCGACAATAGGTACTAGACCATTTTCCTGACAGATGACTGCGTACTTTGACAATGCATCAGCAGCTGTATTAATGGCCAGCATGGAAGGCTTCCCATTCGCCTGGTCTATTGAAAGCACAGCACGCCATTTTGCAAAACGAGCGCCAGCATTATAGTACTCTGAGCAACGCTGTGCCAGTCCGTCCAAACCCTAGACAAAGTAAAGCTTTGCAACAGTCAGAAAAACAAGTATGACTTGGTGCTAATCAATCTCTGCAATTTTCTGAGCTTTTGTTCACTTTCTTATGCTATAAAACAAGTGAAAGCTTGAGAGTATCAAGTGATCTGAAACAGCCTAACTCGGATTGGATAAGGAGACATAACTGAACAAATATTGCATGACTCATTTTCACACCGCAATCTTCACCTAAGCCAAAATGGCAAAGTACAACGACGGAACACACCTGAGTGGCTTTTTCATCATCGGTCCCCCCAATGGTAACAAGACCCTTGTCCACTTTAATACCAGGTATAATACCCTCTGCATGGAGAAGTTCCGTCATGGCAGTACCCTGAATATGCAAAAAAATCTTCAAAATCAATCACACGCTAATACGCTAGCACGAACTAAGAAGAGATCTTGCACTACTTCAAAAGTGCTACGGTTCTAAAAAAATAAACTTACAAAAATGGTTCGAAGATATTTATGCATATGACTGAATACATATTTCAAATAATTCGAAATAGTAGATTCTATAATTATTTTATAAACAGCCTAAAATGCTGCAATCTCCGCGAGATCAACTAACCTGTGCATTTCTTTGAAACAAAGTTTCCTCAAACAATATAGCTCCACTTATGTACCGCCCGAGGTCAGTAGTCTGGAAGAGAAGATTGCGATAAGCCGCTCTATTAGCTTCGGTATTTTCAACCTTAATATTGTCAAACCGCTTCTTTATCGTGCCAGTAGATTCATCAGCTGCAAGGATGCCTTTCCCTGGGCTAGCTATACGCTTGGCAATATCTGCCAGCTCCTTAGCTTTATCTGCTTTCAAGAATGTTGCCTATCAATAAAAATTAAACAAAATATTGTCTCATTATGGATGAAAATCTATTTTTTAAAAAGTTGATATTAATGGACCAAAAAAAGGAAGCAGACACACAGCACCAGCAGGAGTGCCAAGCACAAAAGGGTGAAAAAAGCAGAGCTGTCACAAAAAAACAAGTTAAAAACTGAAGATTGACTAAAAGTAAATATAACTGAATTTTCCTATCTCAGGTTTGAGATACCGTAAGGAAGAAGTAAGAAACTAAAAGCAGCTTTCCCTAAGCAAATCCCGATTGCCACCAGGACATAGAATTACCGCACTAATGGTAAGCTACGACATTGCCACGTAAAATAAGTACTTTTGCATACGATTTACGGGTATTTGTAACGGACATAGAAAACTTCATGCTCAGCAAAATTACGAGTAAAATTAGTTGCTTTAGCACATTTGGTAACCGAGCATAAACGAGAGGCTACGAGGCAACTGCCACGTGGCTTCTAAACTCAAAAGCACTCGGCAAAGAAAATCAACTTCGCTAAGAGCTATCACCGCTCAAGAGCAATCTTGCACATAAACCGGCAGCCGAGTTGACAAGCAACGATGTTAAACGGATCAAAAATCACTGCTAGACCAGGTCAGTGCCAAGGTGTACCTTGCAATCTATCTTGCTTGCAACGGTCATGCTAATGCCATCGACGGAGCCATGCATTTCAAATCAAACACAAACAGGTGAGCATGGACACCGAGAAAGCAGTTATTTTTATCAGAGAAAGAGCATAAATAGCGCCACAATTCCTCCCCACAATGCCACAAGTATAACAGAACTCACGGCAGAGTTAAAATAGCAAGCATAATATTTAGAAGATTACACAATTGTAAAACAAAAAATAGAGAGAACAAGGAATAATTCCAACTTTAGAACAACCAGCCAATAAAACAGCTTAAAATAGAGCAACAACACGACACCATGTAAGATAACTCAATAAACCTTCAATATATGTATATCAAACCTTGTGTCCAATCTTTTTCCACACTCATAAATCTTTCACGGGCATTCCTCCCAGCACAAATATATTCTAAGCTTTACCCTTGTCCTCCCATGTAAAATCAACTTCCTACCATTTTATCGAAGATGCTTATCCGATTTGGAGCTTTAATTTCCCAGTTTCCTGCCTGCACTTTTCAACAGTAATTGTGATATGAGCGCATACCATGTATTTTATACCAGTTGCTTTCGCGGTTACGGTACTGCACATGAAGCCTTAATAATAAAATTTGATTACCCGCACTTCTAGATGCGTGAGCGCGGTGCAGCGTGGCTCCTTCCTCAAAAAGTGCATAAGGCCGATGTTATCCGAACACCATGCCACTGCATGCTGAAATTGATTGACCTATCCCTACGAAGCATCGTGCGGGGGAGGTGTACCAGGCGGTTACCTTCCGTTTATCAGCCATAGGCCCCGAAAATAACCCCGCATCTCGGCAGGTCCGAAGAATCATTATTTGGCGGATAATAGCCGCCGTAGGAGGGTTGTGCCGCTCACGACGGGCGCTAGCTACTGCGCAACCCAGCTCTAACATTGTTGGGGCGCCTTCCGCTTCTCGGTGGCCAGACTTGCAGCGGGAACTGAGCAGCCGTGGCACTGCAATGCAATTCGCTCCTCGGAAATGCGGGAGCGATCAACACAAATCCCCCGTGACAAGAGGCAGCACTAGTATCGTCCTAGTGGTAACACCCGCTAGCGTAGTGATATCAAGGAAAACTGCATGTTATGCGCGCAAGATCGGAATTTCGAACGACCCGAACATTATGTAACGGCTGCAACCCATGTAAAACATCAGAGCTCTGCTGAGCTAGCGATATTAGATGAAATAGATAATACCGCATTTCATATTCATGACCTGCGTAGCTGGTTCAACACTCGTTTTTCAACTGAAGTTTCCTGTATTGCAACTGTATCAATCGACTATATATGCACATAGGATTTTGCTTATTCCTGTTTACGGCACTTCTCAGAGGAAATGTTTTGAAGACAAACGATCAGATGATGTGTACTCGAAATTAGCAAGGTATCTCTCCATGTTTGGTATACGGAGATATGCATGTAACATCCTACCATAGGTCAAACACAACGTATATAAAAAATTCTTTTCAAGCCTAGCTGTGCCTGAACTATAAGGAAGATATGGATCCAACCAAGAAATATGCTGTGTCCAACACTGCAGCCTTAGTATCTTCTGCGTGCTTTTATACGGGCTGGCCTCCTGGGAGTTTACACGCATCACAATTTGATTTATATAGTGTTTTAGAAAGCGGGGGAGGAAGGCGTCATAACTAACACGTGTTATACAAGGTACACTACACATCGATCGACTAATGCAATGACTTCCAGGGCGAAGATTTTCATCCTTTGCAGGATCTGCTCACTTTCCATATTGCTATTCCACCCTAGGTTAAACTCATTCGGTTGTCGACATTTTATAAATTATCAGTGACCAGAGCACTCCAATCAATGGTACATCAGCTTATTAATCTAAAGCCTTGCGAATGTTCCTCAATAAAGAGGCTCCACGATGTCCTGCATACTATTTTATTTGCTTGAGAGAGCTCAAGAAATACCAGACATATTAACACAACCTGGAATAAGTACATTACAAGTACCACTATTGTTAGTCCGTACTTGCGCACTCGTGGACTGCCTGGAGACTTATATAGTAGGTGCATTTTTCCAATAGGCCCAACAAACGTCGCTGCAATGGCTTATATTGGCCGCTGGGTGGCTGAGTGTAAAACTTTTACAGATCAGGATCCATTCCATTTCCTCAAACTTAAAAAGCAAAAACTGATCGAATGGGAGTAGTACTTACTAATCCAAATCGAATGCATCTAGAATTAATGATAGGCTTGTATAGGAAGATCATTATTGTGAGCTATGTAAAACTCCAAGTTACCATGTAGAATATATGTTGAAACAACTCCTATGGGGCTAACACCGAGTATCTTAGCTGTAAAAGGTCGCATTTTAATTAATAGTTTGGCTAGCAAAATTGCCTTAAGGTTGATAACAAATCAACTTAAAATGCAGCGATTGCGTGAAGGTGCCGGAGATAGCGTGCCTGCTCGACGTCACTATGATGGCAGCAACCTAATATGGCCCCAGATACCAGCGCACAGGTGGCTTCGCCACTACTGCTTTTATACGCGAACTTGCTCCCTCAAAGAAAAAGGTATTCAGGCCCCTTTGTTTGTGGCGCAGTCTATACGGGGTATGTGAAAGCCTATGCCGTAAAGTTTTTCTGAGCGCGACCAGATTCGTCCTTTAAAATTCAGCTATGGCAGAGGCATGAAATGATTAGTGCCGGCGGTCTTAGAAATAATGTGAATCATACACTGCTCGCATTATAGTCAACCGCATTATGGATGCATGCTCGCATCCCTCTGAATATCTCAGCAACCTTTTGAGCAGCTACTCAAGCAGTAGCAGTATGAGCCAAGAGTGCGTAGCACAGAAATATGGAATACTAAAGGAATAGAAGGATAATTTGAAAATGGACGGTGACAGTATCGGCGAGTTTCACTGTAATTCTTCAGAAGTTTTTAGGTTGCAAATTCGAAAGCTTATCTTCAAGAAGACAGCTTAAACTTTCAAATAAATTGGAAGAAGGAAGGCACACCACATTGGCAATATTCTAGGGTACACACAAGATAATAAAAAATAGCTTCCAACTCAGCCTTTGAAGTAGCAAGACATGCACGATGTTACGCCCTCATAACATTATTAGGGAGATCGTACGATGAATCAAAACTTGTGGGTGCGAGTCAAACTCATAAGCAACTAACAAAATTCAAAATATCAACAAAAAAGGCGCAAGCCTTGGTCCAGTATAATTCAGGCACATATTAGAACTTGTGCCTCATCGCACACAATTTGCAAATACCAGAGGCCTATGGACACTCCATACAGACAAACTACGTAGTAAAAGAGTACCCAAAAAAAGTAGTTGTCATATGATAACTAACAGCACGCATAATACCAATAAAAGAAAGTTGCGAAGAAGTACTGAGAAGACCCATTGGGAAATTTACGCAATGGAACGAGGCAATCAAAAAAATACTCAAGACTGCCTCAATTAATTACAAGTTAGTGCTTCATGCTGGGAGCTAAGCTAGAGTAATAACCGCTTAGCAGAACTTATTTGAAATCAACTCAAGTTTAGGTCCTTAAATAAAACCAAGAGGAACTTATTATTTTCCTGAGGCCTTTACAGGAGTCAGAATCCTTACGGTAACAACCCCTATTTTCATTAGGGTGCGAAAAGCAAACTTATAAAAAAGGCAATTAAGTATTAAAGCATACGTAGGCTAACTGCATAAAGTATCAGAAAGGTGACACGCAAATAGAATGCAGAAACATACAGCTTAGCGGCCTATTGCATTAAAATAACCAAAAATTGAAGGAACTTTAAGCTGCGCACATCCCAATATTTGTTTCAATTAAACCACGATAGTATATACGTTGCCGCGTACACAAGGCTTAAGCTGCAAATTGATTTTTGCTCATAAGAAAATAAACTATGGAATGAATATAATTCTGAAACTCATTACTTTAACAGTTATTACAATGGAGTTTTATTGAAGTAATTTTCGAGAATCATTTTTAAGTGAGGAATATGGTTAAGAGTTACCACATTTAGCTTCATGCATCTTGTGAAAATCAAAACTTCAAATCAATATAACCATTAGGGTCATGATGAGTTCGACTTCATTAGCAAGCTTTAATGGTAGACATAAGTTTCTATAGAGAAAATAGTTTACTTTCTACGGACCGCAATTAGTTAACCATGTAGACTCAGAATTTCCCCTCTTGCCAATTTTCATGCTCAAACTCCTCTCTGGAAGCGGTTAGTTAATTCAAGCGAAGTATCCTCAAGTCAGAAATTTTGGGCTCAAATCTACAGTATTGAAACAAATATTTCTAATTTTCCAGAGGAGCAGTAGATGGACTCCAACTATCGGTCCACAATCCCTTAGTTGAGTTTAACTGAGAATTACGCAATAAATCTTCAACTTTTTTCCTAATCACTATCGACATTTCCTGAAAATACGAGTGGCAATGGGTTATGTTTCGAAAATCGCTTTATCTCTCGGAATAAGTTCAACTTCAGACATGATTCTGAAAGCGAAAACTTTACAATATTCTATTCTTAGCAAGCTTGAACGGTAAAGTTTATGCAATAAAACCACAGCAACATAAAATTTTGAAAAATGAAGAGCTTTAAGAGTGCGATTAGAACTCAAAAAAGTACGCTTTTATCAATTGAAGTAGGCCGAATAAGTAACACAACAAAACGGCGTTATATTTCCGGCGCTTAATGGAAAATACAGAGTATGGAAGAGCATCATAACATGCTCATTAAGCTACAAATATCCACAAGAAGACTGGTGGCTACCCAAACAATGGGACAAAAATACCAAGATCCAGGGACCCAGCATAACGAAAGCATATCACCGTACCATCCACTGCATAAAGGACAAACATCTCAACGCATTATAAGCTGAAAAAATCATAACAAATGAACTATTCATCCCAAAACTACTGTCCTAATATTTCTTCAAACCTCAATAGAAAGTCTCCCATCTACTATGCACCAGAAAGCTTCGCTCTCAAAATTTTTAAAAGCCTCCTTTACTTTCTCCTGAATAGCTACAGTTTCTAAGATTTCTGTGCCTGAAAGCAAACGATAGTAAATTTACCAAAAAGGGCATAGAGCAAAGAAGTTTCGTGCATTGTGCACGAACCCTTACAGTTATTTAAACAGAAGAATCAATTTATCGTTTTTAAAAAAAAAACCAAGAACTAAATCATATACACCTTGCAATTTTTTCATGTTCACCTTTAAACCAAACGATTCTATGCATACGGATACTTACGCTATTGCGAAGCAAAGCAAGTAGGTAATCATAATAAAATAACTAGTTAGACTTGCAACACTCATATATATGATTCAGCGTACTTCACACAAATCAAGTACTTCACATTACTGTGGCATAATTATATAAAGTGCGCAAAAATATTACTGAATGCTAGTATCAGTACCATCTGGATAATTATTTCGTGCCCCCATTAATTAACTGCACATGATTGCGAATACAAGTCAAAATTTCTTAAATAAAAAGCCAACCATATCCAGATCGCTGCGCCGCTAGTTTAGGCTCAACGTCTATTAAAAAGACTAAATCAGGAGAAAGGATTCCTTTATCAGCTGCCCTGCACCATTCGTACTGTAATGACTACAAAGAGAAAAAACAAGAGATTTCACGCTAATTAAGTCTATCTATTATACAGGCAGATCGTCATCTAAAAAAAGCACGCACAATTCTCAGTATGCAAACTATTGGCAATGAAGCTGCAATCAGGGGGGTAAGGCGAAGATAAAAGCACGAGAGTGAAAAAATTAAGCTCTAAAACTTTCATAAAAGACTAGGCTCACTATTGAAATCTCGGGCTGAGAAATACACATCACCACACATTCAAACTTCTCAATGGATTAACGAATTAAAAAAGATGGCTTGCAATTACTACATATTACCCTCCTTCTATCATCACTGCATTTTTTCTTGCTTAAAAGAACACCGCACATCAGTACTATCAATCCAAACGCGCCGTGAGCTTATCTAGAAGAAGTATATTTTATGTGTATATACGCCACCTATATTATGCATCGCCAGCGCAACTCTTCAAGAACAATATTCGCCTCCTAGATTATTTAATCACAAGCTTTTTCTTTAAATACTAAATTCACCTCACACAGATTTATACCTTGCTAAAAAGGCAGAAAAGATAAACAGTAGACCCAACAAAGTACTAAACACTTTTCAAGCTTACGCTACTTAAAAAAATATCACAGATTCTTACAAGTAAAAGTGAGCGAATAGTGTGTGTAAAAACTAAAAAGACACCATGTATACAAAAACCAGACGATAATAAAACAGCGCAAAGCTTTATAGCAGCAGTTACTAGGGCTGCATGGCTCATTATGCTTCTTTCAATGACCTCTATCAGGAGGAGCATATAAATGTCTATTTTAAGTTTGCCATGAAAACAATTTTCAGTTGCCGAAGCTTTGCTTGTTGTACCCCATATCATATACAAGGAAAGGGCCAACTAAATTTCGCAGTTTTTGGGGAATATCTACGAGGAGTATTGGCATACCGTATGAGCCACGGAATACGCGACTCCAGAAAAGGCGTAACGATCAGAAATTACACAGACACCATCAGAAAGAAGTTTTTCAATTTCAGCCCTAAAAATAAAATGGAGTTTAAAACATGAAAATATGGTATAGCATAAGCTTCACTACATAAGATTTTACAGTGCGTAGCTGGATTAGAGTTGCTTTGTAGCTTTTTCAGCCATAAGCTATACAGCAGGCATGCTGCTTTTTATACCAGATGCAGCGATTATCAAAATTAGAAAGGAGCTCGAGGGGGAATAAGAGGGTCAAAATATTTCTAATTTTTACGGATAGCGTGTTGGCACATATACTGGCAGTACTGCGATTACCAAAACTGAAATTTTAAGTGCTAGACTTTCAAAATCCAAAATTTCACACCATGAACAAGTGGCTGCAAATACATACGAATTGCAAGAACTCAGCGGCTGAAAATAGCGGCTAAAAATATAATAACGCCATGTTTCTTTGTGATACTAGGTGAACTTACATTTTCTCCCATCGATTAGCAGAGAATAGCAGGTGCATACATTCTGCACTATGGCAACCTATATCTCTTTGCCCACTTAAATATCGGCTTAATAGCTTTCCAATTGGAGTATCACGACCTGATGAAGCGCAAAAAAACTAGACGTACTGTCTTCTATTACGGGTTAATAGCGTTAACCATACGCAATCAAAGAGTACAACACACAGTACCAACTTGGAAAATGAACGCTTGATGCTTCTATCCCTTTCATCCGCAACCACTCCATTAGAGCACGCGTTTGCGTAGACTTTCCGCATCTGTACGAAAGAAGTAAAAAAGAAGCAACTTGAATAATAAGGCTGTATTTTTTTAAAAAAGTGATGCCTAAGCATGGTTTAGCAGGGAAGGGAAGCTCATACTCACAAGGTACGATAAAAAATACTTCTTGCGACAATTATTTCATAATTCCAGCGATTCATGGTGCAATATGTGTGTGTGATTGATCATGCAATCTGTGCGTGTGATTGATGATGCAATCTGTATCTGATGAGTGATGCAATCTGCGTGTGACATCGAAATACCATTATCAGCTTTCTTTGATGCGCCAAGCACAAAGCATAAGGTATTTTATTCTTATATAGCTTTGTGATGCTCCACGCGTTTTACATCTAAAAAGAGCAAGCTGCTGAAGCTTGTCTCTCCAAAAAAGTGAATTACGATCTGCTTCAGCTTAAAGAGCCGTGTTTAACTGCTATACAAATTTATGATTGCCATTCAGTATTTAACAAGACTAGTGGGGTAATCAGCGGCCAATATTCGCCTACGCGTTCTGCGTTGAGTGACCTTTAAATTGCAGGAGATACCTTCACTGTAGACCTGCTCCACCCCACCTTCACATCAACTAATATTGGGAACTCTACGTCGCCCGTGTACCACATGTGCACAAAGTTTCTTATTCCCATGAACCTGTCGATGCCTTCAAAAACAATGAAGGCTCCACGCTTCTTCATTGGGATCCCAAGGGGAAGAAAAGACCCAACGATAGAATTCTCTTCAAATTTCTAGTGGTTTGGAGGCCTACAATTTTCGATAGCATATGCGTTTTCATCGTAAAAAAAAAGTCATGCGGGGATACAATTTCTCAGTGACGCTGAGGTCTTGGCTTAATGAATATTGACTAGTGAAGGCGGACTAGCAATTCAGACTGCGAATGGTATGCTGGTTCCCGTAAATACCCTACAGCGCTTATACGTGGACGAGGGATGAGTTTAAGGGATAAGTTTTTACGCAGTAGTGAGTTCCAAGGAAGGTGAAAACTCAACACAAACGAACAGAGTCTTCGGTATTATGTACTTTTAGTCAGTTATCTCACAAAAAGAACTCGATGAGCGGTTAGTTTGTTGTGGTCTAAATGCCGGAATTCCTACTAAAATACCAAAGTACGGCGCACACATTGCAAAATGGTGCATATAAACCGAGAATATTTCAGAAAAAGCAGGATCCCCAACGCTTTGTCCTGTCATCAACCTTCACTTTCTTTAGAATTTTCAGCACATGTTAATAGCAAAGAATGTATTACCGGATGAAAATCTAATGGCAACAGTCACTCGTACCTGATAGCACAGCTTCCGGCCTAGTATGCTCACGTGCAAATGCTCTTGCATCAATCTTTGCAGCGTGAATGAAGTATTCTGACTATAGAAGGCATCCTTTACACATGCAATGACACAAAATTTCCTAGAGGCATGATAGTTTATCAGTACTCGCCCGTACTTGTGTTACCAGAAAAGCTGTTGTTGATACTACCAATCTTGAGGCTTGATAGCACACTAACAAAGATCACAAGTATCCCCAGAGGCAGAATGTTCACTTGAGTGCTACCAGGCGAGTTTTTTTGTCTTGTGTACACACAACTAGAAACTACTCAGTGTGAAAGGAGAAGTCCCATACGGAACTCATAATGTGCCCCCAAGAAAATTAAAGGTCACCGCTGCCTCTCCTAGTGAACAGAACACTTCCCATCTCGCGTGTACTTCCTGGTCTGATATAAAACACCCTTTAAATTGTCGCCACTGCAGACAAGAGTGGTAGTTTCGACGAACTTAGCTACGGTGTTAATATATGCTTGCGTGACAGGCTACCGGCGAGCTGCAGTTGCGAAACATAGTTAAGCAGAAATAAATTCGACAAAACCTTCAGCTGTCGTATTTTCCACCAAAGGTGCAATATAGAGCATTTCCAATTGTACTTACGGACCTAAGAACATATAAAATCTCTTCTCCAAGATAGTCGCTACTTGACACCACTACCTAATTGCGCGGCTGCACCACATACTTATGACCTAACTTGTTTCAGTGTACTCGAATAATGGGTGGTAAATCATCAACATCGGGGTAAAAGCTCATACAAGGCTTTTAAACTTCGGTAAATCAATGATGCTGTAACATCGCGTAAGCTTGGCTTGCAGGCCTGCAGTGGGTCCTCCAATGTCATGCAAGAGCAAGCATATGTGTTTCCGATTTGCCACAGAGGTATGTATCGAGTTTGTGTAAATATGGAATTGAGGAACAGTTGGTGAGCAATTGGATCACCTCAACGTTGGGAAACCTGTGTGATTGACTCAACGGCATGGTTCCACAGACTGAATCAACTTATCAGCTTCTCGCGGTAGCAGAAGCGGCGTTAGCACGGTCTGCGGCTGCGTGCACAGGCGGTTGGCAGGTTTTGGCCTCTATCCGATTTAAAGAAGGGTAATCCACCGACAACAAATGCACTAAACTGTTCCGTAAAAGCAAAGATAACTGGTATACGGGCTTCATGAAAGGTAGGCCGGGAAGGCAAGACTCACTTTTCATAGAGTTTATATCTAAGCAAGACACTGGAAAGATCCTTTACTACATAGGACTTCTCGGTTCCAGTTGGTACAATAACAGGTATTGAAGGAACAGAGTCAGGTGAGAATCTCGTAAAATGGTAAATATAATGACATGCCCCGCCTTGCCTTTTTTTCTGTCTTCTGTGGACTTTATATAGGTCTCCAGTGTGAGTAGGCTTCAAGAGAGCGTTTTATACCCGTGTCTTTGGGCGCCCCACCAGCTTTTACTCATCTCTACCAGTTTGTTATGGCACTGCATAACATTCTCATATTCTTGCTGATACAATGCTTTCTTTCGCAAGCAGTTTTCATGGTGACGCTGGGCGATAGCGCAAAGTAATTCAGGGGTCATGGTAGGTGCACGGCTCAAGTGATAATTTTGTGGACGCAGCTCGAGGAGAAAGCTGTAATTTTTAGCATTTTCCTGGGTTATGGTTGTCTTTATCTCCACGCATCTGCCAAGCGGAACCTGTGAGGCTATTGAGGTATAGGTAGTTCCAAGTGACATCCTGCGGTATAGCCTTTACGTCTTTGTTGGATTCTTCTGGGATGCCACCCTGAGTATCTTAGCACAAAAATTTCAAGGTCTCAGCTTTTGATGCCACTTTCCGTTTTGTTATTTAATAGGGAAATCCTGTAGCATTACTAAGTAATAGCTAGTGGATGCATACATATCAGATTTATTCTTTTACAGCGATTTCGCAACGCTGCTTGCTACGGCATAGCCCTGCTATACAAAATTTGTCGGTCACTGGTGGGGATCCGGTGATTTCTATTTTCTCCATGATTCGCGGGTTGTTATATTATACGGGAGCTTGTCGGCTATAGAACATGAGAGAATCATAAGCTTTCGATACTTCACAGCTGGAAAACACGTAATGAATTGTGGTAGCGCGTGGCTAACGTGGTTATTTCTCGATGAAGTAGAAAATTTTTGTTTGCGGTCCTGTTGGCGATTACGAAGTGTGCTCTCTGGTTTGTTTGCGTGCTGGAGTTCTAAGTACATTAATCCTTTTTCATAATACTGTAGTATGGCTGTCTTGGTAATACTTTTGTTTAGCTGTCTCTTTATACAGATTTCATGCCCCTATTCTTAATTTTGAGAATTTGGCTCAAATTTTTAGTCGAGAAATCGTGGCATGACTACACTGAGGCTAGTGGAGCCAATTTTTTTATTTTATTTACGCTCATTTACTCAATCCCTATAGATATCGCCATAGGAGTTGCTGCACCGTACTTGTTAGAGTTAAACGGGGGGAATATTTTTGCTTGCTACATGTCTGTAGGTATTATGGCCGAACCTCTGGGAATTGTGTGCCTGCTAATCCATGAAAAAGGGCTTGCTACGTCACTGTTGTTTTTTCTAGACTGTGTTATTAGAGTGTAACATGAAGGGCGTAGGTAGTGATCTTGTTAAGACGCAAGTAGAAGTAGTAGGGCACTCATTTCCTTGCTTTCCCGTTTTGGAAAAAAAAGTTTTCTGCGATGCCAATGTGTGTATTTTTGAGCATGGAGATGCCATTGCGAGGATTTGCGCTATTTCATGGGAATAATATTATTCAAAAACTATGATTTTAGACTGGTTCTTGACATGATCTTCTCAGTCTTTACACGCAGGTGGAGGCTGACATGTTTAGCCTTCTTTTAAGGGAAAATTTTCATTGCACCTGGGTATAGTCAATTGAGATTCACGAGCTTTTGCTTGTACTGCGAACAAGAGATATTTTGGAAATTCAAAGTGATAAGGAGGACTCGTGGATTGAAAGAAAACTCATTCATTTTCATGCCTATTAGTTGAAATTATTATCATGACGCTGTTTTTTTTGCAAAAACGAAAAGTGCGCAAATATATTGTCTGTAGCTTCCAGAGTACAATCTGTAATTAAGGAAGCTGCCAAATACATTTACGGAAGTCGAACCCACTGCGTCTATTGTGAAATTTCAAACTTAATTTCTTCAACTTGGCTGGGTGATATGCCTGCTTTTTAATCTTATTGTGCTGTATGAAGGAATTTTGAAATCATGAGTAAGGACTAAGATTTCAGACCTTTTTTTGTAAAGAAATCCTGCCTTTTGATCCTAGTCTGTGTTCCTGAAATTTTTTTACCAGCTCGGCATAGTGATATGTGCGTTTAACTTTGTGTTAACGGCGTAGTATTAAAGTCTTGCCTGAGGAGCTTTGGCGCCTTTTGAAGGTTGAAGGAGCTCAGCGGAAATTTGTGGATATTTGCTGTGATTTTATAGCTTTTTCCTTTCATGTATATATCTTGATTTAGGAGGGACAGCTCTTTTGAGTTTTTTTAGAAACCAGTCCGTGCTACCTATTTGGCAGTTTAGGAAATTTTTTTTGGAGGCTCTTAAAAATTGCATCAAACTGAGTTTCTTGAAACCTGTGAAATATGGTTTTTTTTGCTCGCACAGCTTGTGTAAAACCGTACAATATGATGAATTTTTTTTTACTTCCTAGCTTGCGCAGCACGTATAAGACATTCTAGCTTTGACGCTGTAGTATTCAATGTAAATCTTGTACTTTTAAAAGTTTTTCGTGTTACCTTGTACTTTTTCAATACTTGTAGAGCTCGAGCCTATTTTTTTTTGTAAGCAAATTCTTTTTGGACACAGCCAAGTTGCTGGTGTCGCTATTCGGTCATGCAAGCTTTGCAAGTTTGTGAAGATTGCAAAACTTTTTTGCGTAACTAATTCCCCGGAATATGCTTTCGTCCCTAAAACCCTGTTGGTAGTTCTTGCATTTTGGTGTAGCTACTACGATATCACTTTGAAGAATATTGCAATTTTTTGGTACTAATTATAAAAAAATCTCAACAGTTGGATGTTTTCTTGGTGGTATCCCTCTTGTGTTGCACAAAAAACTATAAAAATAACATTTTATAATAAGATAGCGCAAAAGAAGTTAATCACAATTTAAAAGATAGGGACTTGCTCTGTAATGTGTTCATTATGAGGTAATACTTCAAAAAGGATGTTCTAGTACAGGCTGAAGTTTTTTCCTTCACGTGGTTGGTCAACGAAGCTGTGAAAATCTTGCGTTCAGAAGCTCAATATATCTTCAATGAGTTTGATATAATGCGCCATTTTATCTGCTGCTTATTTTAGCACATTGGGTGGAAAAATGAACCATAAAGCAGTATAATGATCATCAGTTATATTATGGCGCGAAATACTCAATAAGCTAGCAAATGAGTTCATTCTGCTTCAGTAACCAAATTATGCAAAAAAACTTGCGTTTTACAGGTCCTTTTTCATATACTAAAAAATATTCTATAAAATGGAGAATCCTACGGATAGCGTGAAATTTATGCCCACGGTGGATACAGGTGCTGCGGATCAACCGAAGGACTCAGACATTGTTGCTGGTCGTGAAATAAAGACCAACTTGGACCCAAGTAAACTCTTTTTCTTCTTATACCGAAGATAGTGCGCATAGTGTGCATGCTGAGCAGCTTTTTCTCTGCTGAATGGTTTCCCTCTGCTGAGTAGCTTTCCCTTTGCCGAGTAGCTTTCCTTTTTTGGGCGCTGTACTCCTTTTTTTTTTCATGTCTGCGGGCTGGTACTTTCGTTGCCAATTGACGCGTTCGCTGGTCTATTTTCATATTCTTGGTTTGAATTTGATGATTTGCTACTTTTCTGTATAAATGCTCTATATTTCTCTGTAAATTACAGCTTTGAAGGTTCCAAAGAAGCCATCGGATCTGGAGGTGATGATACAATTCGTGACTCCCATGGTTGGAAGATGGGAAACTGTGCTGAGCCGTTCAGATTCCATGTCTCCGATACTAAAACACATGAAGGTTTCCTTATTTAAGAGGCTGATCTTGGAAAGATGTTCTACTCCATTTACTGTCAACATCAAGGTAGGTGGAAGTTTTTTGGTTTTAGCTTCTTTTCCAGACTTTTTACGGTGATTTGCTCACACCTTTTGGATCAGTGTGTGTTGTGGCAGTTGGCTGAAGACCTAAACTTCTGAGTGCCTTCATGCTGCTTTTTCGTGCTGTAAAACGTTGCTATGTGTACGTTTCATCCGTTTCATGATACCCCAGAGACGGTCGTTTCCTCAAAGATAATGAAAAGTGAATAATTAAACATCCTCTCTTCCCTGCTACATTTTAAACAATTTTTGTCGGCTTGCGCGTTTTTTCTCAGAATGGACTTATATTGGATTTTCTAATGCACCTTCCTATTGGAGAGAGACACATGTTATGGAGGCTTGATGGAGAAGTATGTGACGAGAATGATCCGGACTGTGGGATTTGGAGTGGTCGGCTACAACTTGGTAAGCGCAGTTTATTCCTTACGGCTTGTTACGCTCTACAGCAGCCAAGAAATCAACTTTTCAATGTTACTATCCGCTCTTTTCGTTGCTCTTACAGCTAAAATATCCTTATTCGCCTAAATTATGTAAATACTCACAAAATTCTGGTATTTCCTAGCATTTTCAGTTAAACTCTTTATTTTTTATGCTTTTTAACGTATCTTTATTGTCTCATTCTTGACTTCGAATTCTCTTATGCAGTGGAACATGTGGTCGAAGCAAAGAAACATTTAGGACCCATCCCTATGGTGCAGCAATACAGATGGAAAAATGGTATTGGAACCATTAAGGAGACACGAGGAATCCTCCCAGACGATGCTTATGGCAGGATTCTATACCTGCACTATGAGTAAGAAAGCTTAAAATTGGCCCCTATAGTTGACTTGGTGAACTTGAGCTGCAGAGTACTTCTTTTGGTTATTTAACACGCACACACCAAAGTTTTAATGTTGCTCTTACCATCGTGTAAATACAGCGGTAATGCTACCACCAGAAACTCTGGAAAATTTTAGTGCTCCTCACTACTTGGTCCTGTGCGGATTGCGTGCCTTTGTTTTATTTTACTTGTTATTAGCCTTTGTCTAATGATGTGAAGTTTTCCGTATTTAACCGCTGGTGTAGCACGAGTTAATGCGGGGAAAAATCTACAGAACCGCCTTTCTTCGTATCCTTTTTTACTGCGCTTCAGAATGAAGTTAGAGAACGATCCTCATAACCCTCTTTTCGCAGTGAGGACGCTGAGGCCAGTGTGAACAGATGTCCTAAATCGGCTTGAGCCGCTTGCTTATCCCCTGATAGGGCTATCTACCACAATTTGGTCATGAAAATTTATTTGAAAAATACACACGCCCAGTTATTTTTATCAGAAAACTGGGAATAAGTTTTTTGCTGCTGGATGACGTTTACAAGGCTTTGTGTGTATACCTAACAGTTGAGTATCATCGAATTTTTTCTTCTTTTTCGTTAGCGGCAATTCTGCGGCTTTAGCTTTTTTTGAGCAGCATTGTTAGCGCCATTGCTCGTATTTTTATCCGCAATTGTATTTTTGCCTAAAATTGTGTAATATAAATTCCTACACTATAATGTTGTGTCACATTTTTAAAATAAATTTTTACTACATCGTGGTAACTTGCGGACGGCGAAATTGTACAGCACAGGTGCGACTTGGTTAATTCCAGCACAAACCGCACATAATTTCGAAGTATGCGAGGAGCGCTGCCACCGTGTAAAAAGTTGACGTGAAGCCGCTGCTCTCGCCTTAAACTTATTTTTTAAGTACTCAAAGTATTGCAACTGGCGGATGTTGCCGGAAATATCTGGATTGCACCATGGAAGTGCTTTGATTCGTACTCCTCAGCCTGTAGAAAAAACTTTAAGCTCCTTCTCGTTCTGATGTATCAAAGCTAAGGCAGCCGCCGCTCCCCTGAAAGTTGCTTTTGCCAGGTTTAAAAAAGTTGATTATAATTGATCGAAAGCCGTCATGGGTGGAAATCGTGCTAGCGGTTCGTTTGGACGTGTGTAGGGCTTCTCTGAGGTCGCCGCGGTGTGCTTTGCTTTTAGCGTCGTTTCTGCGCAATTAAAGGGACTGATACATCGACATGTGTGTGCGATGTCTCATGCCTTCCTGATAATGTCTTAATTTGCTGCATAGTTAGCCAGCGCTCCGGCTGATTTTTTCCATGGCTTCCCTACTGCAAATTGGGGCGCCAACCAATATTTGATAGCTTGTAGCTTCACCAGCTTGCGCGATGAGCCAGTGGGGTTAGTTCATGAGCGCCATCTCTAACAATCCCCGGGCTGGCATGTGTGTTAAAGATCGTAATCTAGCTAGATGATAGTGCAATGAGTGCGAATGACTTCCCTTGGGTGGGAAAGTCATGCAAGGGGTTGCAAGTTGTAAAAAGGCCCCGTAGGAAATGCTACAGCGGAGCGAAGTTATCCACGCGTTCGCGGTCCAAGTATTACTGTAGGAAGCGCATAGTCTGCCATTTTTATCCTGTGCTCATATAACCGTCCAGCGCGTTGAATGTGAGCAGCTGCTAGCGGAGGTGTGTTGTGGGGTGCTTTCCGGTGGTGTTTGCCGGGCATTCGCTAGCAACAAATTTGAAATCAGTCTTTTTCGGAGTGTCAAAAAAAAGTCTAATTCTGCAAAGATCGCAGACCTATTCCCAAAGCCCACTTTGTATCACTCTAGAGCACTGCGGTGTAGCTTACACAGTTCATTGCCCAGCAGGGTTGGCTACGAAGCAGGAAATAATCTACTTACGGTATGAAACACTGGAGCTTCACCGAGATAGCGAGAACTGCGAGGCGTGTACACGTTGTGTTCATGGAGCCTATTAATCACGGGGTAGCACAAGTGATCGTGTCGATATAGTTCTGTTTGCCGCTGCATCACTATTATAGTGAGATTTAAAATCCTAGAGAAATGAGTGAAGGCCGAACAGAAGCATCCTCTTAGGTAGGACGTAATCAGTCGCTTGAATCGCTTAAAGCATGAGTTACTCTTCTCGTAATACGGAGGGGCTTTTTCTAGCGCTGAACATACATGACGCTGTCAAATGATGTTTTCTGATAGCCCTTTCTTGTCTAGTAATGACATCTGCTTGCGCGGGGTCCCTAATAATTCTTTTCATGAGATTGGCACACACCCTTGATTTATCCAATGTCCTGAAATTTAATTAGAACACATGTTGAAGTGTTACTGCGTAAATTCTTTGCGGACGTCCGAGTGAGGCGTATCCTATGCCTGGAAATTGACTCGGCAAAATGGTTTATTCTGTCTGTATGCTGTATGGGCAGCGCTTTGTGTGTGTATGCTGTGTGTGTACAGTATGTCTATGCAGCATGTGGGTTATCCGGTGTGTGCAACATGACGAATTTTTCGGGAGATTTCTCAGCGCTTTTATTGCTGGTATTTTATTTTTATAATGCAGCCACTTATTTAGCTGCCGGAGACAGGGCACGCGCGGCGCAGGTAAATACTTCACTGAGCTTCAAATGCTATAAAAATATGCATGCTCCCCATCTGATGAGGGAAATCGACCACGCTGTCCTGAGATACTCATGTAGTACTAACCTGGTCCAATTGTATACTGCTATCTGGGACGAAGACATCCATTTCACTATGCTTGTTCAATTTTTGATTATAAAGAGGATTTATCTTCAATGTATCCCTTTGTAGCTGCTTCATAACTCTCATCGTCTCCTCAGAAAGCTTTCCTGTTTCCTCTGAAAGGGAAAATTTCTTGTAGGTGAAGTTTACTAATGGTCCCAAGGGGTAAAAATTATTATGTATAGTACTCTGACGAATAAGCTTTTGCTTGTATATGATACAAAAGAATGAAACTACAAAATTGCATTTTGATGTGAGAAAGCCCCTCCAGCGTCATCAAGAAGAGGCGCTAAATTGTGTAAATTTTTTATCATTTTTTTCATCCAGCTCTTTTACCTCGGTAAACAAATTATAGCATCGTATACTCTTTTTGCGAAATAAAATGAGAAGGAAACATGAAGCTCAGCACTTGCCACAAAGGGGTTACCTGCATATTCCAACCCATCCTGCAGCCACTCATAAAATTTATCGAGGTCTTCAATTTTCCTGAATTTAGACTGCGCAGAAGAAGAAAAAAAAAACAGCTACCTTATTTTCCTAGACAAGTTTCAATCTAGGGGGGAACATAGGATTTCTTCACTTGAATAAAAACATAGAAAATTTGCTACAGAAGTGCGCTTTTTAGTAGATACACAAATAAGGCTTGAATGCCACACTACTTTTACGATTTGCGGCAGGTTAAGCAGGACAAATCTGCACAAAACACGGGATGTGAATAAAATCCAAAGTTTCACTAGAAAAAGCAATAATGCAAAACTGCTTTACGGGTGCCAATGAGGCCTTCCAATTCTCTAAAGAGTGCAAAAACTCGCTGAGGATGACCAATTTCAGCTGTCTACTAAGCCAACTGAAGCGGTTGAAATTTCACTGAAAATTTGTAGTGTCAATTCACAAAACAAAGCGCGTAAAAAAAAGCTTTGAAAGGCTAAAAAAACTGCTTAAACTAAAAAAAGTAGTTAGCTGAAATAAAAAAAAGAGCTCTGGTGGGTGACTGTGTTTTATACCTTCAAATACATTCTTGTGTTGACAGGCTTCTCCTGAAAAAAGTTTTGAGATACTAGGAAGTCTAAATTATTCGATTTCTTTTATACAAAAAGCATTGTAGTGCACATATAAGAAGAATTAGATGAAGAAGAAGTAGGAGAACAAGTAGAAAATAATTAGAAGTAGAAAAAACATGAGGAGGAAAAGGAAGAGGTAAAAGAAGATGAATAAAAAGAAGAAAGAGAACAGTAAAGTTCCAATGATTTAAACTGTTTCCATCAAAATTTCCTCTCTAACTGCGCACAAAAGCTACTCTGGAAAAGGAAATAAACTCCAAACATACAAGTTAACGAAAATTTCGGTACAAAATTCAAAAAACAACTAGTGTGTGACCAAAATCGTCACTAGCACATCAAAAAATCTGCTCAAACAAAGCTCGAACGCACGTTTTAGTCACTTGCTCATCAAAGATTAGACAAAAAGCAACAAACGGGCAGGTGAAGGAAGGAGGTCCAAAAAGGTGACAATAGGGTCTACCTATTGTACGCTTGGGAATAGCAAGATGTAAAAGAGGCAAAAGACATGCATTCGACGCAGTGGTTGGTGTATAACACACTTGCATCTCTCTTTGAGCTTGAGTGAGCTAACACACACATGCATCTCTCTGCTGATGTCCGTTGAATGAACTAAAATAGCATTCTCAAAACAAGAAAACAAGTATGAAACAAAACATGTGTGCTACACACATAGCATATACGGGAGAAACTACCTTCAGACAGAAGGAAAGGGCCTCTACAAACTGTGTCACTCCCCTCTCATCAAGTTGCTTGTGGGCAAGAATCCTGATAACATAGGTTGTAAACATTTAGTAACCTCTTTATCTGGATTAGTTACCGAAGTAAGTGCTGAAGTATGAGGGGACGGGTGCGACGTTGAAGCATATGCAAAGAATGAAGCCATATGAGATTATGAGGGTAAATAAAACGTCCCAGCTTCTCTTAAACCCTAAACCCTACAGCTCAACTCCAAGATTTCAAGTGCTTTAAAAAAAATTAAAAGCACTAAACAGGAAGGTTCCTAAAAGTATTTTTTGAAAAAAAGACGAGCAATTGGTATACCATACTTCCTCTATAATTTCAATTTGATGGATAATTTTCAAGGAAAGTAGCCGTTTCACACTCAAAAATATTTGAAGATATTCGATACAGGAAAATAGTTAGGCCAGCGTAACTACGTTAGCTCAGCTATATTGGTTTTGTTAAACTAGCTTAGCTATGTTAGCTTATATAGTTTAGCTTCGCTAGACTAGCTTAGCTAATTTAGCTTATCCCCTCTCAAGGTAGCTCATAGATAAAGCTTGACCTAGCCTTGAAGTGCAGCTTCTTCGCTTCTTAAATTCCCTGATGCTTGAAAAAGGTTTTTTCTTAGTTAAATACGATAGCATTGAAGTAAAATAATGCGAAAAAATAAAGAAATATCGCTTGGCTGCAGGAATATACTCTTCATACAAAGCAGAATAGGCTTTCTTCTCAATGATACACTTAAAACCTATGCAAAACTCATATTATATCCGCAGAAACAACATTTTTTAAATAGAAAATGCCTCTTTAGCATCTTCAAGACATGTTGGATGAAGTAAAATAGAATCGACTAAAAGCACTAAAGCCCCGCAAACAACTAAGAGTTTTCACAATAGAAGAACTTCACGCATATTATGAAGTGGAATCAACAAAAAAGTGTCTTTGGAAGACCATTCTGGTAATCAGAGTATGAAGTGGGTTATTTAAATTTTTGAAAAAAAAAGAGTGGGAAAGCCCTTTTCGGGAAATTTAAATCGCAAATTTCTACCGCTAATAAATCAATCGGCTAACACACATAAGCAAAATTTATACTCTAAAACATTTCTAAGCAAAAATTAGCAAACAAAATCGACATTATACTTTTTAAGTCAAAAAATAATCAACCTTCATTATCCTGCAAAAGTATCAGATAAAAGAGAAAAGAGGAGAGTGAGACGTTATGAAGCTTGCACTTATCTATCTTCAAAAATACAGAGTATATAATTTATAGAAGATGAAGCTCGCGTTTACCTATCTTTAAGAATACAAAGAAGTTTTTCAGAAGCTGCAGAACCTTCTTCTGAACTTTCTAGGTTTTTTGAGTATTTTTTCCGAGCTTCTAGAATCTTCTCATCCAGAAGAGTCATCAGGTGGGCATCCAGTTTTTGATCAGCATACATGCTTGCCAGGATATTATTCAGTTCTTCAAAGCCTGAAGTCTATACGATTTACAAGCATAAAATCAAACAAAGCTCGTCAAGGAGGAGGTTAAATGAGGGTATATATACAACCAAAATCATTAAATAGTATACCATAATATGCAACAAAGTTTAGCAAATGATTTCTATTTTGAAAAGGGAAATAACTACAAAGGCAATGAATCACGGGAATGATCGAATGGTGGTAGATGGACTTGAAAAATTTTGCAGGACAACGCTATCGCCTAATAGCTTCAGGCTAGACTAGCTACGATAAGAGCACACACAAAAACCGCATTTTCTGCCTTTTAAGCAGTTCAAAATCGTGACAAGTGTAAATAGAAGGAATAGAAAACAAATAATTACCAGCTTAAATTAAGCTGCGCCGCCGTGTGTGACAAAATTTTCACCATATGCTAGGATAATAAAGCCTCCACACACCTTCTAACGGCACAAAAATATAAACCAGTACTAACACTGCACAAGTCGTGAAAATTGAATGTTTGATTCCCCAAAAGCTTATCATTTCTGCTTTTTTTGATTGGAAGCTTAAATGTACATCCCTCCAAAAATAGTATTGAAGTGCTGAAACTTCTAGCGAGAAAAAACTCAAAAAGTGATGAAATAAAGCCATTATAATGGTGTGGTACTGCGAATCTGCAGTAGTGAAAACTTTTGCAATTCGAGGTTTTCGAAAACAGGGAAGAATAGTGAAAATCAGAATAAAACAAGTCGACAAAGCTATTTTATCTTTTTAATTTGGGTAGGAATTACTGTTTCTTCGATTGTAACATTGATCTACTTTATTGGGAGCTTTAAGAATGTATAAATTATTTTTTGCTTCTTTGATACTCCTGCTTGGACTCTTTATTTTAGTGATGAGCTCAAAAGTAAATACAGCACAAGATTGCTTCCTCTTTTCACTAACAATACTTTAGTAAATGAAGCAAATTTATTGTTATTTTCAGCCTGCAGAGATGATGAGTTTGCATGAGGCGAAAATCTGAGATAATACAATCCATGACTATTCTCTTATAATGATGATAATAACCTGAGCTAAAAAATTCGTCTAGAAAACAAAACTCTCGCCAAATCTCCATCTTAGATACTATAGGCGTTAAAAGCTAGTTTTATCGCAAGAAAAGCCAGAACTGCCGGAAACCAACACAAAATACAAAAAAAAATTATCTTTCATTGCATCCCTCACACAAAAAATGTCATTCACATGACTATTTTCAACGCTCCACGGCGTGTGCGTAAAAGTAGAAAATAAAAAATTATTTCCCTTCAGATTTTGGTAAAAATTCTACTCAGAAAATGCAGTAACAGAGATGCAGCCCCGTATTCATCGTCGTATGCAGCTTTAGCCACCATTGTAGTACATCAGGCCTATGAGCTGGAAGAAGCTGATCAAGAAGAGGGAAAACAAGCGCCAGAAGAAAGTTAGAAATTTCTGGTTTTCAATGCAAAAAAAAGGGGATTTTCTGAGAAGCTTTACCGCGTGGGTGGCAAGGTAAAGGCTACAATCTCTTAGATAAGTCCCACGTTAGCGATAGTTTTACGCCAAATACATCCATCAGTTCATGCGGGCAATTCAAAAGATAATAGCAAACCAAAAATCTAGCCCTTTTTTCGAGCGAGAAAAACTTAGACGTCCAGTTTGAAAAATTTTCTGCATTACTTCTCTGCTTTCTCTTGTGCTAAGTCGGCATTATTTTACCCATTCTGCATCTTCAATGAAACCATAAAAAAAAATTATGATACACCAGAATACGATATCGTACCATTGTAGAAGCTATGAGCATCTCAAGCCTTTTGGTAGATTCCATTTTTCGAAAGCTTTTGATAATTGGATGTATAACTTCATTCAGTTTTTTCAAGCGTTTACATCGGGATTCGAAAGCCTCTTTCGATTCATCATCTTTTGAACACGCTGATGAGAGGCGGTATTCTAAAATTTCTTCAAAAAGAAAAGACTCAGAAAGACAGGCAAGGTAGGGACTCATAGAATGGGCTGTAAAGCTTGGTATGTCGTAAGGAGATACTAAATCACTATTTTCCCAAGTGGCTAGAAAATTGTTTATATACTCAACCTTTGGAGCAGCGTCAGCTAGCGTTAGCATCGGCCGCGATAAAGCATATGACGGTGGAGAAGGGGGGAAACTATTGTTTTTCTGTGTAGAATTAGATTGCTTACTGCTATCAGCTACTTTAGCTGGGTATGCGTTATTTTTTCCGATCGCAGTAGCACCAGTAGCTTTATCTGCGCGGGAAATAAAGCCAAAGCCTCTTGCTATATCATTTGCTATAATCTTAATGGCAGGGCGATAGTATTTCTTCATGATTAATAGTCCTGTCTCATTTTCACCGTAATAACGCCGACAAGAGGGACTCGGTATGAGAACCTTATGCAAAGATTTAGCGGAGAGAAGGAAAGCAAGATGGTCAATCTTTACTTGAGTTTGTGGCTTCAAAGGGGTCACCAATGAGAGGGCAGCAATGATAAGCAACCAAGGGAGCAGCGAGTAGCGCCATTCTGCTGCTCTTCCACGAAAGGATCCTTGCATGATCCGTGTATTGAGTTAATGTCGTCAAACCCTACTGATCAGCAGATGTGTAGTACGTCATGCTCAGCCGCAGCAGCAGATACAAACAAACCCGAGCCATGCGGTAGAAGAATCGAAGGTACATGGCAAACCAGGCGGGGGTTACTATTAGTGTAAATATACCACCATGAAAGCGCCGCAAGTCAAACAGAAGATACAAGTAAAAGAAAGGGGGCTATCAGTTTATGCCAGTCACAAATTCGGGGTGGAAAGGCGTTAAAACGCTCTGGCTAGGAAAGAAAAAGCTGCATTGAATTAACCAATTTTAGCGTGCGGTAAAAACGACCCCGATAAGTGTCTGAAAAAGTACACATTTTTTTTAATCCTAATCACACCTACAATAGCCTCGCAGTTTGAACAAACATTTCAATGTAAACTTAAATGATGGAAATAAGCCTGGACATCGGCAATGGATAAATGCAGAAATCGCCGAAAATAACCAAACGTCAGCGGATCGATAAGCCTCGGATCTGAAGATCGCTTTAAACGCTCCAGCTTTAACTAAATCTCTGACCGAGGAATCGCATTCCTTTGCGGTCGAGAGGGTAAATGCCAGCACGAAAAGCGGCAATACTTCTTTATACATGTACAAGGCAGTATGCTAATTCGAAAAATAGGGCGTGATCCAAGCTTTTTTTGCGAGTTAGGGGCGGTATGATGACTGTGAAGCTTACTGAGAATGGGGCATTGCCACGTCAGGCTACTCACGCTATAGAGCTCGGGCAGGGCAGCCGATACCCTCACGAGTCTTTCTGTGCTCTTTTTGAAAATTACGCCGCTGGCAGTCATACTTGCAGCTTATAACTTTTCTACTTCCGCGGATAATCGCATCAAAGAAGCTCTTAGCACACATGGAAAGCAGAAGTTTCCTCTGGATTACTCCCAGTACAACTATTGACTCCCACTATGCAGCTGTGAGGGGCGGGCAGAGAGCGTGCCCCACTTATTGGCCTCTTTCTTGCAATATGCTGACTGCTCATTGCAGAAAATCGTTGCGTAATCGCCTGCTAGTTTCCATGAAGGGAAACTCTTTCAGTTATTGTAGACATTAGACTATATTCCAACCAGATAGAGCCCTTTTTTTATTTTATTGCAGCTGCTCTTATGGCTTAAAGTGGGAACGCTGGGTAGCTGAATGGGCCAGTTGGAAAAGTTACTGACACAACGGAGTCTGTCTGCCAACAGGTGAAGATGTACCGGTAGATGACGAGGAATTTTGATAAAACTCTACTGTCTGATGCTACTCCAAAAGGAAGATTTAATGCCTCCACTGCATATAGTATCGATATCAACCCATATCAATATACGGTCTTATATCGAGCCCTGATTAGCCCCGCTCTAATCTTCGCACTTACGCCGCAGCTTTTCGGTATTATTGTCCATTTCCTTTCAAGCATATACCCTTGGTTTTACGCCATGATTCTACCAGCTCTTCTAAGGACATTTTGCTATCCCCCGAGTGCTGCAGTAAGCATGAGCCAGCACTCCGCTCTTCTTAGTGCTGCTGCTTGTCCATTCTTGCAACTCACCGAAAATTCGCTAGCGCTGGTGGCTTTGCTGAACAATGAAGAATGCGCTACCGGCTTCTGCAAGAGCAGTCGTGCAGTGTCACTCCTTCAAGATTTTACAAATAGGATACTTTATCTGAGACCACGCAAAAAAGCAATGAGAACAGACCGTTGCAAGTGAGTGGAGTAGAGGAGTAGTCATTATTTGATTGCTTATGTGTAACAAACCTCACTCTGGCAGTTTATATACATGATGTACCTTTCCAGCTGGTGCTATTTTTTCACTTTATGAACATGCTACTGAGAAAAAGCCACTTTTTCTAGACTGTGGGACAGTGGATTATTCCAAGAAAAAGCTTTCTAAGTATCTCGACTAGTCTGTGGTCATTCAATCCCTGAAACGTGTTATATGCAGTAGACTTGGTTTGTGGGCCGTGGTTTTCAAGCATATAACTGCAGCTTTGTCTTAGGAGCTTGCAAAATTTGTTGTAAGAGGAGTTGTGAAATATGGAAAATTTACCAGCTTTTTTTGTGCCACGTTTATTCGGTCTTTAGGTCAAAACAACAGTATAAGGGGACCCGCCACAAGAAGGGATTCTTCTACAAATGGCTTGGGAGTTAACTTGGCAGAGGAATATAGGCTAAAGAAGCTTACCAGCACTAAGCTTGCTGGTTTTTCATCTTTCTTCATTTCTATTGTGGCGTAATTGCTGTTTTTATTGTCGCGGTATCCCGATCTCTCGACTTTTTTTTCAATTGTTGATGCAATTGGCTAAAATATTTGATATGATTACTGCATTGACCTTGGGAAACTCAATTACATTTTTTTGCTTCTGGTCATTGGATAAGAAGTCCATTATCTACAATTTTAGTTGTTGCTTTGGTAGCTGTAAAATAAGCCTACTAATTACCATTCGCTTAATTTTTAATTGCAATGCAACTAAACTCGTGATTCCATAATTGATCGCTTGCAGGGCTAATTGAGCGGAAAGTACTGCTGTGATTGATTTGCTGTCACTATTTGCTATTGATAGCACTTGCTACTGGTAGAAGCGTATTTTTGTGATAGAATATAAAGGGCTATTATTTTACAAACCTAGGTGCCAGAATTATATTAGTTTCGCGATAATTTTATGCGTTAACAGGTAAGCTCTACGATTTAAACACAAAAAAATGAATTCCTAGATATGGATCACCCAAGGGCTCAATTATTGTTTTTTTTATTGAGAAAGTGTGCTGACACATTAGACGTTGAATTATGTCCAACACTGTTTTGCCCTCGCAAAGAATAAACTAAGAAAGGCCATGAAGTTTTCCTTTGGAAGTTTACAATTTTGGAATGTAGGTTTATTTGGTTATTTGATATGGCTGCAAAGTTTAATTTGCTTGGGACGCTGAGGGGGAAAGAATCCACTTTTCCTAGATAGTGTCTGCTGATGGCGAGGCGTAACACCGCTTCTTGTTCAATTGATAAATCTGTTATTTTTCATTGCATTCTCCGATTCAATGAATACTAGAGTCAACTTGCTGCGTGATACAAGCAAAGTACCGCAGCTTAATTGACATGAAGAAATGACATTGGTAGGGCAGGAATTATGTATAATTAATTATTATTATTGCTATTCTTATTATTAGTATTATTCTTATTCCTCCTATTATTGTATACTCGAAAGTCTCAGAAATTTCATGCGTCTGATCATTGCTATAGTACGCAAAATCGTTTTTTGTTAATGCTCGCGAGGAAGCCCTATCACAGTAAAAGTTATATTTTTTTCCTCTCATTGCCCTTTCATTCGAGGTGTCATAAGACCAGTGTGCACACCACAGCAGACTTTTCACTTCAAGCCGAAGCTTGTCTAGATAAGTTGCCACAGCAAGTTACTCATGGTAATATAAAAGGCCTATAGCAATACGGGATATATAATTGTGGTGGAAAACAGTGTATCGCAGGCGCTTTTTTACGCCAAAGAAATTGCATGGAAAAAAGCAGGCTTAGCAAAAAATTTTAGTATATAGGGCGTCGCTATAATTGAATCAGAAAAAGTTGCTCATATACAGCGACAGCTAGAGACAGAGACCTGTTTGACGCGTGGACTTAATAAGTGAAAGGTATATGAACTATGTCTTACTCGCTGCTTTCACTTTCAAGCTACACTGACATCTTAACTCTACTTATTCTTTTTGACAATCCTTACTGAACCGGAAGAAGATACCGAGAAGGTACTATGAGAAGCTTTGGAACTTCAAGAAAAATCCAATTTTACCGACAATTACGTAGTGATTCACCCGCGCAAGCACTGCGAAGCCATTGCAACCGAGTAGCTCCTCTGCACGGCTACTAATTATATGCGGGAATTAATTGAGGAAAATCTACATAGTAAATAAGCTGCCTCTCATATGACGTGAATAATGAACACCGTATAATTGCCATGTCCAGTAGCATGAAAGTAGCCTTTTTTCGCCATCTAGAAGGATGGTAGGGTATTTTTCTTCCCCTTTGTAAGGTGTCACCACTGTTAAGGGTATGTATGAACTTTAGAAAAAGTTTGGAAATCAAAACTTTTGTTAGATGAGCAAAACACCAAAGTAAAAATGGACGGCGAGCGTAGCAGGAGTCCTTTCAAGATTTCAATATTAGTCTTAAAAGCACCCATTTTGCAGAGCTCCATTCAAACGAACAAAACAAGCCATGAGGATTTTACTTGTTTGAGGCTACTATTATCTATCCTGCTTTATTCGCTATGCAGTGGAGATTGTACATGGTTCGGGCCTGCAATTTCAGTCATGAGCTGAGATGCGGAGATGGAGGTGCTATTACTTGGTACTTTTGGGAACTTTAGATGTGGTAGCCGATGCTGCCTGCTAAGCTTTTGATGGAACCCTGGTATTTGCCAATATGAAGAAACTGCAGCATGTTCCATTTATAATGAATCATTAGGGAGCATCAGGTAGATCATGATGGACTTATTGCAACGCCTTGGAAATCATCTCCTTATGATGCGGCAACCCACCTGCATGGCGTTTGACAAATTCATGACCCTTAGATGACTCTGCTAGTAAGATTCTTGTAAGGATGTATCGAGTAGTGAAGCGAATCTAACCAGAAATGATTCACTTTAATATTTAAGTACGGGAGGCCAGGAAGTTATTGGATTAAAACTTAAGTCAAAATGTTTTGAAACTTTGCAAAACTGCAGAATCAACTAAATCCTTAGCTCTAAGCAACGTTAACACGCCTCTCACAAACTGCTCAGGCCCAACAGTCAGATCGGACATAATGGCATTACAGAGGAAGTTTCTGGTTGTCCAAGAGTATGAAGTATTTGGGTTATATTTGACGAACTTTCATAGCTTCCCTGTGCGTTGTGGTTATTCTTCATTGTGTGAAATGCACAAAGGGGACATAAAGACGGTGCAAGCAAACGTTGCAGTCATCATATCATGAATATACATCCTGCGTTAACAAAGAGAAGGCGCTAGATAGGGAATCGAATCCTGCCAATAATAGCAATTTTCCAAGACTCTAGCTAAAATATGCGGGATTTAATGAAACATTCAAACAACCTAGTGTCTTGCTTACCCTTACTCATTGTATACACTATGCGCAGTTGCTATCGGAGCGGTATTGCACGCAGCGATTGCATAAGGATATTTTTGTATATTAAAAACAGGTTTACAACGCGGTGTATAACAAAAGCGCGAGTATCTACATGTCTGAGCCAGGCTTTAGATGCTTTTATAGTGGAAAATAAGTGGCAATTGTGGTAATTCTAGTAGCTGCAGGAAGAGTATGAGTATCTACATATCTGAACCAGGCTTCAGATACTTTTGTTGTGGAAAGCAAGTAACGATCGTAGCAATTCCAGCAGTTGGCAGCTATGCACGGGTTTGCACCTCGTCTATCGATATTATATTGAGCTTTTCGCAGTTATGCAATCGCAGTGTCGGGCAGGTTTTGGGTATAATCCTAGCCACAAGCCTCAACGATGAAAGAATTTAAACTTGCCACTTCTTATGAACTTTTAGGCTCCATTTGTATTCCTCATCTTGCTTATGACGTAGCACTTGGTAAAGCGCGGCTGCTCGTCAGTACATCAGGGTGCTACCTTGCATATTCCTTATCGTTTTCTACGATTAATTTCCGTGGATTGTATGAAATGCATTACTTTTTTGCATAAGGGCATTGATCAAGATTTATTTTGTCGAAAATGCGCTGTGCTTTTTCCTGCTTGGATAGATTACCGAGGTGCTGATACGCTGGGTCGTTCTTGGTATAATGATGCATACTACAATAGCTGTTTAGCAAATACACGGGTGTACAAAGGCTGTTGCTACTACAGTTTCATATGTGTACCAAAGCTGTTGCTACTGCAGTTCCACGTGAGCACGCAACTCTTTTGCTCATACTACAGTTCTAAGCCACTTCGTACTCTGCCGAATTGCTTTAGTATCACAGTGCCCCGCATGATTTATTTATAATCGGGTTAATATAAGGTGGATCTCCGCCTAGTTCCAATGCTACGATTGCAGCCTAATGAAGATGATTAACCGTCACTGGAACTGCCACAAAATCTAAGGGGGTCGTTGAAATTTCTTGTGGCTTGTTGGGGGTATTCATCTGCCCCACAATGAACAAGCTTAGTTACTTAAAAATGAACTATTGGACCTTCAAAAGAAGGAATGTTTTCCAGCTTCAAAGAGCCCTGCGATAAGTCCAAAGATGCCCATCTGAGATACTTTAGCGATGAAAAATGGTCTCTAAAGGATATAGTCGATTTTGCTTTCCTTTTATTCTAGCGGCTCTGATCTTGACCTTTACGGTAGTTTTAGCTTTTCGTCTCGATTACAAACATGGTTCCTCTTATATGCCAGGGGAGAAGATGAAAATAGCACCCAGCTCCTGTGTTTGGCAGCCGGTGAGTATTGCCAGACAACTTGTAAACATAAGCTGATAATGAACCCAGCAGTTTTATGCAACTTCTAAAGTGACTCGTGCCACGAAAAAGTCCTGTGAAAAGCAGAATTCTGTGCTTTGGAAAAGTTCGTTCAAAGCGTCACTGCGTGCGCTACCGAATGGAAAGATAGAAATATTAATGCAACTAGTGTTTTTATCGCTAATTAAAAGTTTTGTAATTTTTTTAGAATCCCTAATCATAAAGATGCGATTAATTTCATCATGTGATTGGCTCTATCATGTGATTAGCTCGACCATACAATCACCTCCACCATGCAATTAGCTTTTCCTTTATAGCGAACTACGAAACCCAGGTTTCTACCCAATGATTTTTCATAAAGGAATCAATAATGAGTGTACCACCCCCACTTTGATCGAATTATATTTTTTCTTCTCCCAGAAGCAGGAATATATGATAATTTCTGTTTTTTTAACCGCATTTAGAAAATTAAGTTAATTATAGTGTTATAGGTCCCCTAGAATACTTGTAAATCTTACTTTAGAAAATGCTGCATCTATCGCTGTTAATTGCTTTTTTCTACAGTTTTACATTTAAATATAAACTTTATATTAAGATTTTTAGTTAATATTGAGTGCTTCTCTTATGGCTGTAATTTCTTCAAGACGGAGGAACATGCAGTTTGAAAAAAAGGGGAAGGCTATTGTATGGATTTGTTATAAATGTCTTTACTAACGATTGTATTGTTTTTTTTTTATTTAAAAGGAACCTCAAAAGGTTCACAGGCTATTGGAGTACAATTTTGATGTGGTCCATATATAAATACGAATGATTAGTTTTGATTTTTTTTTGAAAGTGTGAAAACGGTTACCCCTCTGATGAAAAAATTGTGGAATTACTGCCAAACTTGACTAAATTGAAGTTATAAATGAATTGAAGATTTTATTCAAGATAGGCTATAAATTGAACGTGGTTCTTTCTTGATCTTCATGGATTTTTTTAGCTGGAAATTCCCCCTTTTTGCGTCAATTTTTCAGTATCCGCTATTATTTTATCCCCCAACACTTTTTCCTGTTGTGTGACAACTTAGAAGAGCCCTACATCATCCTCTCATTCTTGCACTTTTCGCCACCCTTGTCCTTTGCAAGGTTTTCGATTTGCCCCTGCTACTTTTCAACCATTTTTTAGCATGAAATCTGCTAGAGTATAATAGCAGCATGATCGAAAAGATTAAAATGCTTTACTCTGTCGAAAATCAGATAAAGGGTGAGGTGCTTTCGTTATCGGCCTCCTGACCCTTCTTGTCATGAATTGTTGCATTGAATACTTTTCTTGGGGTTAATCTCGTAGATTTTGAGCATTTTATATGGGATTTTCTCAGATTAAAAGGCAATTTACAGTTAAAATTCGTAAAAATTATTGTTTGTTTGTAATCTAAATGCGATATATTCCTTTAAAAGAGCATTTGCGAGTTTAAGAAGGGAATATATCGCATTTAGATTACAAACAAACAATAATTTTTACGAATTTATTAATTTATATGTGGTAAAAATAAAATCTAAAGAATATATCTTGGAAAAGCTGTAAAACATATTGCTTTTTTTCTCTCTTAAAAGAAGTAAACAGCACTAAAACACGCATCTCTTTGACGTCTTATCTATAGATTATCAAGATATATTCACTTGTTGAGTGCAGAGTTCTTGTTTCAATATGATTTGGCTTTTTTTTTCGAGTTCTTTTCACGGTTTTGCGTAATATACACACTGAAATTTTGGTGAACAGAGCAATAGGGGTTAGTTACTCTCATTTGTGGATAGGGGATTATTTTCTGTACTTCATACGCTTTTTATTTACTTCTTCCTGCCTGTTGAATTTGAGACCAACCGTTAGTCTTTTTAAGATCTGTCTCATCTTCAGTGCGTAGCACTAATTTTTGAGTGAATTTTGAGTAAATCATAACAATTTTACTGTCAATATGCAGCAATTGATCAAGCACAATGTTGTATGATGCTCAATTACTTTCTGGTTGCCTTACTCCTGTTTAGCTTTACGATAAAGCATGATTGAATCCTGCTGAAAATGATTTTTTTTCAAGTTTATAGTGCTGTCTCTACACCTAGGTTGGATTGGTGGAATTTGCTCCATTTTTGGGTTGACTCTGGTTTTTCTTCTTCTTTGTCTTTTTTTTTTTGTCTTCTCCTTCTCCTTCTCGTTTTTCTTCTCTTACCAGTGTGTTTCATTCACTGACTTGCTCTTGCTTGCGTATGCTATGTTTCGCTATCAATTTCAAAGGATATAATCAAATTAATTGCATTTTTAAAATGTGTTCGTTCCTTTTTTTTGACGTTTCTTTTTAGTAATGTACGTGCATTGAGGTCCACTAGTCTAATGCTTGAATAATTTGATGTGAAGCGTACGGAAGCATGCTTTCTTGGTGGAAGTCTTCACGTTTGGTATATGCATTTTGTGTGTGAAAGGCATTTTTATGCGCTGTGTGTACGCATTTAGTTCGTCTTTTAAAGGATATTTGGCACCTAATTAACCTGGAATTCAAGACGGAGAACAGCCTTTATTTAGTAGAAAGTTCAGAGAGAATTTTACTTATTTAACGATCTATATATCTTCTAAAACTTAATTTTTGCAGTCCACCAAAGTACGGCGTTCGAGAAGCAATGCTGCAGGTAAGGCAGCTAATGCTGATGGTGGAGAAGGAAAATCTGAAAAATACGTGAGTTTTAACTTGAACAGGCAAAGTAATTCGTTAAGGAATTTGTTGATTTGTTGCTTTAACTGATTAAATTGTGGATTGAAACAGGTTTTGTTGAACTTTATGCCTTGAATGCTTCCTTTGGTAATAAGGTTGATTCAAATGCTTATTGATGTGATGAAGAAATTGTTATGTATTTTGTACTTTGAGAGCTCTTCTTCCTCTTGTTGTTATATACGTTACACTTTGCTGTTTCGCCTACTTATTTGGTGATTGTGAGGCACAAAAGGTGCGATTGCGATGAAACGTTTTCAATGAGCCTCCTGAAAATCTAAAGGCTGGCGAGTCTTTTGTTGTTGCTATTAAGGGCTGAATTTAAGTATGTGATTTGGCACCCTAAAATTCATTGCCCTTGATAACCCTTTGATCTATCGTGCGAAATCTTAAGCTTTCTGAAAGCCGACTAGCCCTACTCTGCACCCTTTGAGGTTTTTTCTCCTTTTTTAACGCTTTTATGCTATTTTTATTAGCTTCATCTTTCGCTAGAATAAACCGATCTCTGGAAATATTGAAAATTGAAGCTGCAGCTTATTATTAGTCGTTCGTATGCTTCATCATTAGATGATTTTATAAAAAAATCCGTTTTTTTCTGCGATAATTTTCAATTTAAAAAAAATATTTTTTACGTTTAGCCTTCAAACGTTAGGCTTTGATGGAATATACAGTTTACAAGTATATCATTTTTTTGCAGCAATTTATATGCGCAAAAAAAATTTTTGGTGAAGTGTACATACACCGCCGTGGACTTTTTTTTTTGCAGAAAACTGCTGAAAGTTATGCTGGTTCTAGCTCTGAAGATCACCTTAGTTCTGCTTTGCTCAAAATTGAGAAATATTTTCAAGAAGGCCGAGCTATAAATGGAAGGATTTTGGCGGTGAGATATACCCACAGGATGGCTATTTTTTCATAGAATTTCTCCCTTTTGCAAGCAGTGGAATAAAGAGTGTTATTGTGTTTATTAAGACTACTCCTTTGATAAGATTAGGCGACTTTGTTTGCTACACAAATGATGGAGGATTGATTTCCTTCTACTCTTTTGAAGGTCTGTAGCAAACAAATTTAAAGTAAAATTTTGTGTGTTGAAAGCATTTTCTTTGATATTTTTTACGTTTTTTTTTCTACTGAAGTAAATGATCTTCTCCTCTTTTTGTGGAAAAAAAGCAGGCATTTTATCAGAAGTAGCAACGCTACTTTATACCAGTATGCTGCTTAATTGCAAAATCAGTTTTAAGTACTAAAAATACCAGTTTTTCTTGCTGATACTTGAAGATTTTCCTATGTTTTTGATGAAAAATATGCTGAAAAATCTGGTTTCTCTACTCTTTAAGACGAGTTGCAATATAGCCTGAAACTCAAAGAAAAGTTGATAAGCTTACTCTACCGTTGATAGAATTATCTGATGAAGATCCGACTTTTAAAGCCCACATTGATAAGCTGCATTGGCTACTGACTGGCACTCACTTTTATTCTCGTATGAATATACTTACAAAAGGCAGCTTTCGGGGTGATTCGTTTCAAGAAGATTTTTCAGCCTTGAAATTAAGCGATTTTTCCTCTGCTGCATGCTCAGAATTACGTCAGAGTCTCCAGCTAATTAGTGATTTCCTGCTCTCAAATGCTCAAATTTTGTAGTGTAAAATAAGAGGTTATATCTGTTTAGATTATTACTCTTTTGTATAGAATTTGCTGAATTTTGAGCGAGTAAAAAATCATTTTGTAAAAGGAAAAATGTAGTCAGCATTAAGCTTCAATAGTATGGTCCACATGCGCATATAAACTTTAAAATCCGTCTTTTTTTTGGATAATATATTGGTATATATATGTGTGTGTGTGTGTGTGCATTTTTATATAACGTAGAGCTTCTGTGAAAACTTCAACGCTTTATTTACTGGCCTAGTCACTAAGCCATCGAAGATCGAACAGAGCAGTCGCCAGGCTTAAGCTATACATTTAAATTAAGTTTGGAGAGTTTTCAAGCTTATCAGACATACAAAACCTTCTTTAGTGTGCAGCACACTAAGCCGTTTTCACTCGAAGAAAAGCTATTTGAAAAATAGGAAAGCAACAAATTTATAGGGAAAACTTCCAGCGCAGTATTAGGGAAAATCAAGGAATATATTTTGTTTTTTGGTATGGAAATGCTGCTATTTTTCCAATTTTTTTTAATATATTGAAAGAAATATGAGAAAGGACTATATGGAGCCTAGTTGAAGACCAAAGGATTTATTGAATCGGAGATTCATCGAATTTCCTAGCCAAAACGTCGGAAAAAATCCTCAAATTCCGAGTTTTTTTGAGTTTGAATCTTTTATGAAATACTCATTGCTAAAAATTAAAGGCGCTATTCGAGAAATGATAGTATTCAGCGTTAATGTTTTGTTGCTAATTTTAGGAATTGACTTGTTTAGTTTACCTCTTCCTGACATTATTTTTTTTTTCAATCTATTTTAGATGTTAAATGTAGCAAGGAAGGTTTAAAACAAAATTACAGGAAATTAAGCCGATTCGTTGTGTTGAACTTGCGTAGCGTTGTGTGTTGTTTTGCTATTTCTTACTTACCCAAACAATACTCTTGAAGTCTAGTGAAATTTCCTTCCATTTCCCCTATGGTTGAAGATTTTATGTGTTTTTTAATATTTTTTTCGCAAAATCCGAATCTTTTTCTACTTTAAAAGGGAAAATTCTCTTCATGAAGCTCTAGATTGCTCTGGAAGTTTCTCTATAAAACCCAGTGCTCCTCTCACGCTGTATATACATCTAGAGCTAACCCTTTTTCCCGCTTTTTCTATCGAAATTCTGCAGTCACAGAAACAACGAGACTGTGTAGTGGATCCAATCAACTTGTACGATCCCTCCCTCATTTTAAGAGAGCAAGCAGCTACTTCTTCACCTCTGGATTTCCCCTTTAATTTAGATAATATAAGCGTCACTATATTGAGAAAAGACCTCTTATTTTCTAGTTTGAATTCCTCTAACTTACGACGAGGGATGCCCATAGTGTTTAAATTCAAGCAGCAGGCCAAACAGTTGATGAGTGGAAATATAGTACTGTATGGTATAGAATATGAGCCCAATCAAGCAGATATGGAATTGAGATTTAATGCTATAATTTCAAAATTGTTAGTTTTTTGATTTTGTAAATTCCTAATTTTTGACTTTTTTGTGTGCATTTTTCTGGTATGAGGAAGAAGAAATGTGGTTTACTAGTTGCTGTGAGAATTCAGAGTTTTCAATGCGTGTTTCTTGTCTAAAAGTTTGTCGAATTCGTATTTTTTTTGAAGATTTTGCACTTTTCACACATTAAGCCTAAAATGATGTTTTTTTGTGAATATTTTGCACTTTTCATGCTTTTTTTTGAAGATTTTGCACTTTTCACGCATTAAGCCTAAAATGATGTTTTTTTGTGAATATTTTGCACTTTTCATGCTTTTTTTTGAAGATTTTGCACTTTTCACGCATTAAGCCTAAAATGATGTTTTTTTGTGAATATTTTGCACTTTTCATGCTTTTTTTTGAAGATTTTACGCTTGTCGTACATTTATAAGCCCAAAATGACATTTTTTCACAGATGCTTTCTCATCTTCAGTCTGTGTGCATAACTCCATCAGCAAACTTTCCAGGCTCATTTGCATGCCTTTACAGCTTTCAATGTGTCTCTTTGCTTCACTTCTTCAGAGCTTCACAGCCGACGGATGAGGCTTGCATACTCGATTGGACCAAGAGGAAGAATTGTGTGATCTTACTTGTGTGCGAAAACTACGCTTTTGCTAGAATCGGCTCCGAAGATTTAATAGGTGCTTTGCCTAGGCGTCAGCTTCCATATCACATTAAAATTGGAGACACAGTGCTAGTGAGTGATGCTGTGTATGTTGTTTACTGATTCTGCATTTTACTCTTAAACTCAATGTAGGTTGCTGGAGGGCCACTTAATGAGGCTGAAATTAGCGAATTTCTGCATTCTTTGCGCTTGAAAGCTTAAATTAGGAGAAAACTTTGATATTTTTAAGTTTTTTTCAGTATTTTCCCTTTTTTTAATATTTTCTAGAAATTTGGTTATTTCATAATTTATAATAAAGTGTGTGTGTGTTCACCTTAAAAACTGCGTTTTTGTCTTTTTTTTTTTTTTAATAAAATATGGAGTTTCACATCGATAAATAAAGTGTATAAATTTTCTTCTTCAATTGAAGAAAACAAAATATGTTTGTGAACAATATTCACCAAAATGAAAGTTATGAATTTTCTATCAGATATCTTTTTGATTACTTACACTTTGCTGCAAAAATTCTATTTCCTTTGAGTGTATGTACACCCATTTTTACCTCTACTTTTCCCTTTTTTTAGGCCCATATTACTAAAATAGATTTTTTAAGCAGCGTAATCCCTTTGAATTCGCCAGAAAATGATGTATTTGGTAATATGGCGAAAAGACCTAGGTCTACTCCTACGGATTATACTGCGTTAACACACCAGAAAGACACTAACATTGCTCATTTTAAAAGGAGAGCTTTTCACAATTCTCTGCAGAGTAATGAAGTTATCTTTAACACCCGTGTAATGTCTCCAAGTGGAAATACTTCCTATAACGTTGCACTGGATCCAGAAAATCTTAAGAGACTATCATCTTTTTCCTTAGCTTCCTCTGTTTCTTCATCTTCTGCTTCTCCGTCTTCTGCTTCTTCTTCTCCTTCTCCTCGAGTAATAATGTTAAGTAGCGAACCTCATCCTGAGCTGCTAAAGGGCATAGATAGGGTTGAGAAGCTCAGTAAGGATTTTACAATGAACAAGATAGTTCTTGGACCCTCTACTGCTAATTCTCCTCGAGCAATGAATGAGAAAGGAAGTGATAAAAGCCAACAAACTGCTGCAGATTTCAAAATGAACGCTTTGCCTTCACATCTCAAATACGAAAGAGATAGGTAGCAATCTCTCTTAATGAAGATGCAGTATATGCACACCTGGCATGCATATACTGTGTGTGTTGTGTGTGCTGTATTTTTTGGGTTTTTTTGTGTGTGTTGTATGTTGTGTGTCTTGTGTGTGTTGTATATTGTGTCTTGTGTGTGTTGTATATTGTGTGTTTTTTGTGTTTTATATTGTGTGTGTATTGTGTCTTCTGTGTATGTATTGTGTATTGCACGTGTCTTGTGTGTGTGTCTTGTGTGTTGTATATTGTGTATTGTGTGTTGTATATTGTGTGTTGTGTATCTTGTGTGTTGTATATTGTATATTGTATATTGTGTATTGTATATTGTGTGTTGTGTATCTTGTGTGTTGTATATTGTATATTGTATATTGTGTATTGTGTATTGCTCGTGTATTGTGTGTTGTGTATTGTGTGTTGTATATTGTGTGTTGCGTATCTTGTGTGTTGTGTATCTTGTGTGTTTTATATTGTGTATTGTGTCTT